>NDXB01022597.1:138659-211204 GCA_002631895.1 Agapornis roseicollis
TTTTTTTTTTGGTGTTGGTTTGTTTTTTTTTTAAAGCTATCTGAAATATTTTCTTCCACTTACAGAAATGACACGAGGACATCAAAGTCAAATGAAGTGGATAAAACCATTGTGGCTTGATCTGTGAACCATGATTAAGTGCACAAAACCAGCTGCATTACTTTTTACACTGCAGTGGGTAGTTTCTGGATGTATGAGAAGGAGTATATTTTGCTTTCCATGAGAAAATACACTGTCATGGCAGATCATGCAATTATGCAACTGTTGGTGGTATCTTAAGATCTTGACACCTGCTCCAAATGTAATTTACACTTCCTTAAAGATTAGAAATCTTCCGGATGAAGCTTTCGTTTAGCTGAATAATAAAGCCATAAAGAAATTGATTGTTTGGTAACTTCCCCCTGCCCAACTCCTTGTTAAAAAAACCCAACCAAACAACAGTCTAACCCTCTAGGTGCTCCCTCCGCACAATACAGACAATTCCAATTATGAATGTTCTCTTCATTAATCTTTTCTAGTTCTTTTTACAAAATCGACTTAAGGCGACTAACCAAGATATACAACATGAAATACAGTACATGAGTTTCCAATTAAGTACATCAAGTAACAGAAGCTTTTAATGGAAGCTCTCCCTTTGCTTCCTTTTATCCAACAAACGAATAAACTTAGCATCTGCTAACTTTCTGCATTTTACTAGGACAGGAAACACAATGATAGGAACAAAGTAAAGTAATAAGTAAATCAAATGTCATGCCCTGCTGCCTGGCTAGCGATAATATGTAAAATACAAGTCCCTATTAGAATAAAATCAATCTAGACAAATGATAGACTACAAGTGTGATGTCTTGAAAGCAAATAGCGGGAACTTCAAGTTGTCAAGCTAGGTTTGAAAATTCGTATTTACAAAGACAACACCACTTCAGATTAAATGTTTTAGTGCAAAACCATAGTCATGTTGTTACTCCTGCAGGTCAAAAGGTTAAGTATATACATTCAACACACACCAATAACAAACAAGAAGTAATCAATACTCTTAAACATCCTCAGCTCTAACCTCTCTACCCTTACCAACCTAAACAGGGATCACTGGGACACCAGGAGGTTTGGCCAGTGTACTAGTTAGATACCAACATATGTAAAGTGACTGGGAGAGATGACCACTTAGCAGTGTTATATGAACTTATAGCCCTACAGCAGAAACAGCTTTCCTCTTAACTCTTTTGATATAATGCAGATCCTATATGCAATGCTTAGCTTTGTCAGTGACCACATAATTCTCTACCCAGTTTTGGTTTTACAAGTTATAAAAAGGGCTAGAAATTAGATTGACCTGAACTGCAAGTTTAAACAAAATAAATCTCAGGTTGGGGGCAGGGGTGTCATTCTTGCATAGAGGGCATTGTTCCTTAGAAAGGAAGCACCGAGTGTACCATGCAGTATGAAAACAATTACTTTGTTAATATGCAGATTCAGTGGAGCCTAATTTGAGTCTTGTACCACCAACAGTGCCTGGTATCATTAGACAAAGGAATATTTGCAGTCAAGGCAGTATCTTATAAAAATAACTCTTCAACAAAACACAGGGACTTACATTTATCCACCATTAGGCTGCATTTAACAGTGAAAGAGCCTCATTTAACAGTGGAAGAGCTTGTTATTTAAAATGTAGCATCTGAAGCATCAACACCTGCTTTGAGTTACCTCTGGCAAAAGTTAAACAAGAGTTATCTAGCAACTGGGATCTATTTAGTAGACTCAACAGCCTTTGTAAAAGACCACACCTGATAGAATGATAGATTTTTTATTTTAATATAAAGTGTGATATGTATTTCATAAATGACATCTGGTTAATCGTGGTTATCTGACCCATCTATCCAAATTTTGTCTTTTACAATTATTTCTCTTTCTTCAACTCTAAATATGGGTCCCTTCCCACACTAGGCACAGCTCAGTGGAGACAAGGACATTATTGAAAGCTACTTTTTAATTACAAGGCTATTTCTAGCTTTTCCACCATCTTCCAGTTTGTCCATAATCTTCCGGGTTATTCATCCCTACTAAGAAATTACATAACCTTATTGCATAGGACAGGCAATACTTCGGAAAGCAACAATCACATGTTCTAACTTTTCCTTACCTACGCTGCATACACTGAAGCAAGCATAACATGTAAATTAGTTACAACACAGCTCAGTATTGCATGATGTTTGAAATTATAGTTGAAAACCTGGGTAGATGTAACAAATCCAATAAGCTGTACTGGATATGGAATTTTTAAGATGCCTTCCACTCTTCAGTTTTAAAAACCTAGGACAATATTGCTCTTGATAGAAAAAAAAATTGGAAATAGAAAAAAAAGGCATTTTTCTTTTTTTGTCTCATTTTTCATTTTGTGTCAAGCACTCATAAAAAGCAATAGAACTGTAAGGAGTCAGAAGAGTCTTTTGGAAGATTCAACCACCTAGCCGTTAGACTTAATGACACATAAACATTGACATTTTATATTCAATGCTGCTGCTTCATTCCACTCTGGACACCTCCTGTGCAGAAACTTATTACTTGCATGATTTGCCAATACTACAAACACCAACTTCACTTCCATTTACACAAATAGGTCTAATAAGAAATAAACAAACTTACTACTCTGTTTCCTGAGGATCGACGTGTTGCTCTAACATTAGAGGTATTCCTTGAGTTGGCTGGAGTTGCCAATGGAAGAGTATTAGAAACTTGAGGAGGACTGAAAGACATCAAAGGTAATCTGGTATCTCCAAATATGCATTGCTTGGAACTGGAATTTTTATTAGTGAACCTGTCATTTTTACCATTTCCCAAATCTCCGCTACCAATCTCTGTTTTTTCCTCATTCTTGATTCTTCTCAAGCAGTCCTTTAGCATCATCTGAGTTGCAGGCTGACTCAACCAGCACAAGAAGAGTTCATCCACCTTCATTTTCAGTACAGGTTGCAGAACTTTTCCAGGTGACATTTTCTACCAGTTTCCCTTTTTGCTGGGTCAAATACAAAATAAAGGTTTGGCAATGATCTACTTATTCCACTTGACTCCCAGTGTTCCACATACTCCAAGCTTCCTGTTAAGAAAAATGCTATAATTTAATCCTACAGTTTTAACAGTTTTTAAGATTTATAGTGTTGATATTTATTTCCTCAACATAGCAACAGGAGTTGAGATACACTCTTAACATGTGACTACAACAACATTTTGTAAGCGTAACCCATTAATCAATCAGAGTCAAATCCAGAGGATTATTTCCTTTAAAAGCATAGTGTGGAAATGATGGCGACTGGAGAGAAAGAAGCTGCACTCAGACTTTCTCAAAGAGATATCCAACAAATGTTCTCCAAGCATGTGTTAAAAAACTATAATTATGACAAATATCCTCAAAGATACTTATGATTGAGCCTGCTAAGAACTAAATGTCTAAGCAGTTTATGCAAAGCCTTGATGACAGTACAGCTGAGATTTAAGAAGCAAGCCTTTCAGTCAAGAGACTGACAGCTAAGACTGAAGGCTTAATTTTTATTCTGAAGTCTGTGTTTTTGATTTAAAATCTTGCATTGCATGTTGCAGCACAAGATGCATTCCGACATAAGTGATAGCCAGCTAAATTCCAGAGATCCTTCCTCAGGATTTGATTTGCCTGGCCACTTGATATCACACAGTCATTTGATATTTTAAGAACTGATCTATTTGCCATTCACTTTTACAGTCTTTTAAAGTCAATGTGAAACCTGACGTGACTCAAGAATTGGGCTGGTATGATTTCAGGTTCAGTTGCTCACCTGAAACAAAGAGAATATATCGTTTTAGAGAGACAGAGAACTGGAGCAGAATATTGAGAACAGAACAGAAGTTACTATCATAATCTCTGCAATCAAATTACTTAGTGATCTGGTGCAGTTTAACTAAACCCTATTCTTCCTTCTGGTTTTGGTTTGTTTCTTTTTTTTTTAAAAAACTTCATCAATATTTGATCCATATGTAGAAGACAGCAAAGATCATAGAATCGTTATGGTTGGAAGGGACCGCTGAAGATCATATGGTCCAATGCCTCTGCTGAGGCAGGGCCATCTACAGCAGGTTATACAGGAACACTTCCATCCAGGTAGGTTCTGAATGTCTCCAGAGGGAGACTCCATAACTCCCCTGGGTAGCCTGTTCCAGTGCCATCCTCAATATAAAGCTCTTTCTCATGTTGAGGTGAAACTTCTTGTGTTTCAGTTTATGGCCACAGATATACAAGTAAGAAGCTTTAAAATGAGCAGCTGAATTTGGAAAAGAGTAATACCACCAAATGAATGTCCTATTGACTCAACGTACTGTCAAAATCAAAGCTCAGTCTTTATCCCATGTCAGAACTATAAGTCCTGTAATAGTGCTCCAGTTAGACATTTTAAAACCTTTATGTTTAATAACTTTATTCCGTTCCTTAAATTAAGGGTCACGTTGTTCCACTTGTTTTTCAGATCAGCGCTTTGACAGCGCTTACAGCTGTGCCAGAGAGCGTCAGGCAGCGTATACCTGGGCCAGAAGGCAAAGGGTGTCCTCTGGCATTAGCTGGCACCTCCCGAGAGGCAGACGCAGTGGCCCGGAGCAGAAAGGTCTCCCGCGGACTACACAACAACGGAGGGCTCGGAACCAGTCGCGGGATGGCACCGACTAGCCCCATCCCCGCAGACCAGACAACTGGGAGGGGGGGGGTGGTTAGAGGGGAACAGCGCGGAGCAGCCGTGCCACCCAGGCAGGACGAGGAGGACGCCGCCGCCCCGGGAGCGGGAGGGGAACGGCCGCCACCACACGCTCGTTCCGCACCCCCGGAGGCGGTTGTCGGCAGCCGCTCGGGCGGAGGGACAAGCCCTTCTCCCGCAGCTCGGAGACAACATGGCAACAAGCGAGCCCAAAGGGGAATACAAAGGACACGGGGGAGACCGCCGCCACTCACCTGTACTGTACTGTACTGTACTGTACCGTACCGCACCGTACCGTACCGCACCGTACCGCCCCTCCCGCCGCTGCCTTCAAACCGACACCTCCTTCCGGCCCATCCCGCGCGTCTACTCCTCGCGAGAATTCACCTTTTCCTCCCCGCCGNTGAAACCGCCGCCACTCACCTGTACTGTACTGTACTGTACCGTACCGTACCGTACCGTACCGCACCGTACCGCACCGTACCGCCCCTCCCGCCGCTGCCTTCAAACCGACACCTCCTTCCGGCCCATCCCGCGCGTCTACTCCTCGCGAGAATTCACCTTTTCCTCCCCGCCGGAGACGCGGCGGATGGTCACTATGGTAACAAGATGGGGCGGGGCGCCGAGGGAGGGGCACGCTGCGTTTCCTGCGTGCGCCGTGACGTCGCGGCGGAGGGTTGTGGTTGTCTTCGCGTTTACCCGCTGTTAGTCCGCTGCCTACCCGGCAGCCGTGGCAGTGGGGCTGGCTTGGCGGTCCGGTCCCTCTATCAGCGGCGGGTCTGAGAGTGCGTCTCTGTCATGGTGGCGGGATGGCGATGGGCACAGCCCCTGCCGCTGCGCACTGAGGGTGGCGGCTGCCTCCGCGTAGGAAGCATAGAATCAGCCAGGCGGTAGAAGTCCCAACCATTACCCCAGCACTGCCAAGAACACCACTAAACCATGTCACTGAGGGGCTCATCTACACAGTTTCTGAACACTTCCAGGGACCGTGATTCCACCAGTGCTCTGGGCAGCCTGTGCCAATGCCTGGCAACCCCCTCGGTGAAGAAATTTTTTCTAATGCGCTGTTTGAACCTCCCCTAGTGCAGCTTGAGGCTGTTTGCCCTTGGGTCACGTTACTCGGGAGAAGAGACCAACCTCTGCCTCACTACAACCTTGTTTCAGGTAGTTCCAGAGAGCAGTAAGGTCCTCTCTGAGCCTTCTCTTCCCCAGATTAAATAACCCCAGTGCCCTGAGCTGTTGTTCATACGTTGGTTGCTCCAGACTCCTCACCAGCTGCCTTGTCCTTCTCTAGACCAGCTCCAGCACCTCAGTATCTCTTGTAGTGAAGGGCCCAGAAGTGAACACAGGATTTGAGGTGCAGCCTTGTTACTGATACTTAGAATTTTGGTAATTAAAATTAAGTCAATAGTTTATAATATTTAATTTTAATAATGTAGAGTTATAAGAAATATTTTAATGAGAAGTATGTTCATACAGTAACCAGATGCTGTTACGAAATCCTCTGTATAGCCCTGTACCAAGACTAAAGGGATAGGTCAAAATCATTTAATAGAAACATGCAGAGCAGGTAGTACATGTAGAGCAATGCATGTAGCTGTCAAGGTCTAGATTAACAAGAACAAGGAGAACCAACCGTAACGGTTTATAGGTACCTGCCAAAACTGTGAACTTAAGCAAAAGGTAATTCTGGCAGGGGGAGATTGCGACCACCGACTCACAGACCACCTGCCCATATTACACCCCAGACTCATTTCTAGATGATTGAAATGATTTTCTGGAAATAATATGTTTATGTATGAGTAAGCTCTATATGAGAAGTCTGATTTCGGTGCAAGGTGTGCACATTAGGAGGAGCTATCCCCCGTGCACCTGGCACTGTAATAAAGAAGTGTCTGCTTATCTACATCCCATTGGTGTTGATAAGTTTCTTATTCTGGATTTTCAGTAACAGCCTCACCAGTACCCAATACAGGGGGATCATCACTTTCCTGGTCCTGCTGGTTACACTGTTTCTGATACAGGCCAGGATGCTGCTGGCCTTCTTGGCCACCTGGGCACAAGCTGGATCATGTTCAGCAGCTGTCAGTCAGCACCCCAAGGCCCTTTTCCACCAAGCAGCTCTCAGAGCCAAGGCAGACACAGGCTGGGGGAGTGAGGCACTCAGACTGGTTGGTTGGGCCCCCTGCTCTAAAAGCTGCCAGTAATCAGAGATCACTCCAGCATCCCGCTCTGTAAGTGGAAGTGGAGGCAATGCCAGATAAAAAGATAATTCACTTACTAAGAGAACAATGTGTGCCAGTCTCTTTGCGGCCCCTTTTGCACTGGCCAACATACACTGGAAACTTGGGGTTGCCAGCCTTCACCTGCAAGGCCCTCTGGTGCACTTGTCAGTGGACTGTTACATAGCTGATCCTTTGCCCTGTATGTTTCTTTTAATTGGTTTTGTACATCAGCAAGTCATCTGTGTGTTTACATCAGATGTCTATTTCTACTATTCTGTATTTTCCTCATGTGGCTACACTTCACTCTTGTTTATTCATTTCCTTTACAGTGAGACACTACAGATTTATGATGGGTTATTACCACAGATTCTTGGAACGTTACTACTGCGGAACTGGAGCTGTACCAGAGATGATATCATTTGCATGTTACAGTGGTTTGAAGGGAAGGCCTAAAAATGCAGAGAATATTAAAATAGGGTAAGGAGGTGTCGTGGTTTAAACCCAGTCAGCCATAAATCAGCCACACAGTCTCTCTCTCACTCCCCCCTTTTTTCCCCTCCCTCCGCTCCTGGAGGAATGGGGAGGAGAATCGAAAAGAACATAACTCCCATGGGTTGAGATAAGAACAGTTTAGTAACTAAGGTATAAAACAAATCGCTACTGCTACCACCAATAATAATAATGATAAAGGAAATAACAAGGAAAGAGAATACAATACCACTCACAGATCAAAAAGTAGCCCGACCCAGCAGTGAACCAGCCCTTCTACATCCTGGGCATGACGTGCTGTCTTTGGGTCAGGTGTCCTGTCCCTGCTTCCTCCCAGCTTCCCCTCCTCCCTGGCAGAGCATGAGACTCAGAAAGTCCTTGGTCAGACTAAACACTTAAGCAGTAACTAAAAACATTGGTGTTATCAGCACTGCTTCCAGGCTGAAAGTCAAAAACAAGGCACTGCACCAGCTACTAAGAAGGAGAAAAAATGACTGCTACTGCTGAGCCCAGGACAGTATGTGAAAGAATGGGATTGTTTTCTTATCTTTAGGGCTTGAAGAGAGCATATGGGGGTAAGAAAGGGCTGAGGAGAACCAAAAGACTACATGCTATGAGAGAGACATGTTACCACATGTTACCTGAATATTATTTTGATAATATTAAAAATACTACCATTTTCTGGCAAAACAGTGTTAATTTTGTGAGTATATCAGAGGGCTTTGTTATACTGCTGTAGACACTGAAATATATTTTCAGTTGTCATAAAATGAGATTCTGAATTCAAAAAAACCTGTAGAGTGTTGAAAGTTCTTAAAGGACTCTTCACTTTTCGAAGCAGAGTAGTACTGTGTTTCCTGCCTGTTGGTTGTTGAAGTTTAGAAAGTAAGGTTTTAGAAAACCAAAGTCGACAAAATGGCACTACCTCAAAGTGGAGTAGAGCATTCAACATAACAGAGAGTAAGCAGATGTTAATGGATATGTGGATAAATATTATGGATATCCATATGGATAATATGGCTAAATATTATCCATAAATAAATAAATATTATGCAAATAGCTGTAAAGCAGTGGAAGATAAAAACTCTGTGTTATGGATAGTAGCAAGATTTCTGGCCGAGAACTGAAGGGCTGAATTAAGAAGACTGATAGCAGAGCAGCAGACATGGAACAAAGAGGACTTTTAGAACATTTTGAATGCCTTTGAAGCATTCCTTAGTGATGGTGTAGCCATCTGTTGATTGACATGTTGAAGACAGGTGGCAAGAAGGGGATCAGAGAGTGAGTTGACAGAGTTGTAGAGTTGCATATCATCTGCATAGAGATGATGCCCTTTGTTGAAAATGACAATGAGATCTCCCAGAAGAATGCGAAAAATAAGAAAAAAGATGAGCTGAGAAAAGCAGAGTATTCTCTTGTGCATGCTGGTGTATATTCAAAGCAATTCTAATTCTGACTTTATTAGAGTTTGTTGTGATTAACATTAGTATGAGAGAAGAATCATTTCCATGTATCTTCTATTAAACAGAAGACACTTTAGGCATCATCACCAGCTTGTACCTATACTTGCAATTGACAGGGATATTTTGAATGTGCCTCTGGGTGGATCAGGTCTACTCAATACGTGGCAGGTACACCCACCCTGACAAAAGCTCTGACAAGGACCTGACAAAAGCCGTGCTAGAGATGTGTGTTTGCAGACATATAGGAGCCCAAACTTGGCCAAAAGTGGAAAAATATCTGAATTGAACCTCTTCGTTAAGATAATCCACCAAGAGCTGAAACTTGAAAGTCCTTTTTGAATGCTGTTTCCATGTTCATACTGACATGGTAAGCACAGAAGCTCATAATTTATGTGAAATGTATCTATCTGATTTAAGGATGGGTTCCTTTAGAAGTCCACAAAGCACAGTACCTCCTTTCATATAGTGTGTGGAGGTACTAATGTTGGTGCAAAAACTGAAGAGCCACACTGGCTTCCAGGTCTTGTTGGCTCTGCTTGGTACACCTCATTTCTGACCTTGTTTTACGGGTCCTAACACACAAGGTGGTATTAGCAGCAATGCCAATATACACTAACGACTAAATGTCAAAGTCCTTCTTTGTCTTTATTTATCACTGTTATGGTGACACAGGGCAGTAGTGTTCATTTGGAATATTCCTGTTCCTAACCAGCAGCGAGGGCTGGGCTTGTTCCCTGATAACCTTGGGTATGTACAACTTAGACACACTGACATGAAAGAGGTGTCTCCACTCCCTCTCTGCTTGGTGGGAGTAAAGCAGCATTTCTAAGGACTGATTACTATTATCCTGAGGTAGACATTTAACATAGGGTCAGATATAGCAGACTTAAAAGTGCCTGATCATCTCCACTAATTACTAAGAAGCTTAATTAGTATCTGAGGTATACACAGTTATATTTTAGAAGTTTAAAGTTAGATAGGTTTAATGTATTTGCACTATAACATGTGCCTGGTTGCACAGGGCTGTGTTAGATATAGTCTCATCTAGTCTCAAAAGTGGAGTCGTCATTGTTCCATAGGTTGTGTGGTTGAGATGGAACACATGCTTGAGATCAAAATGTAGTTCACTGTAGGATCTTTTAGTCCATATTCTAGAACTTTTCATATGCCTCTCATATAGGGAAGAGAACTATAGTACTTACTTAGGATGTTACTTTAAGGAGAATGTTGCATTTTATTCAGGTTTCTTATCATCCTTTTGCTGACACATTTCATAAATTTCAAATTTAGACATCTGAAGTTTGGTTCTAACCTATATATAAGTACTAAAATGACTGTGTCCTGATTTCCTAATGTGCTAATTTAGGTAGAAGTGAGTGTGCCGAATATCTCTTACAAGCTGGTCACTTATATTTAGGTCATTGTAATTGAAAATTTTGGTGAGAAGGGCTCACTGAGATTGTGCTGCCAAGGTGATGTTCCTTGTAAACACACAGTCAGAGGAACTTCAGGAGAGTATAAATGTTGCTTTCCATTTAGTGAAAGATAAAGTCTGGCATTCTGTCACTCAAAGAAAAGTTGCTAATCCTGATACCATTTTGGGGAGAATGGAGAGGACTTTGTGTGACTTATGCAGCCTTATTTAACCTGAAGGGAAAGGCTAAGAAAAGAGTAATAACTGGGAATCCCTTAAACTATGCACTCATACCAGCCAGCCATGCCACTTCATCCTTTATTGAAGCAGCTTACCAAAAATAGAGCTAGGATGGTGAACTACAGGTCATATGGCCTCCAGAAGTAGCCTCACATGAGGACCAAAAAATGTCAGCAACACTGACTTGCTGCACATGTTCAGGAGCCAGCAATGCTCTCACAGAGCCTCATACTGAGACTTGAAGCTTGAATTTTGTCTTATCTCCTACCACTTTGAGGTAGAATACTGCAGTAATACTGGCTAATAGCTTGCCGATACACAACTCCTTAAGAGTTTGTACATGCAGACACATTTTATTTTCTCATTATCACACTGTGTAGTTAGACTAAGTCCTAAGTCCTTGTCATTTGCTATTACTTTACACAAGCAGTTGGTTTAACATGGGAAGATTTACATTCCTGTAAGAAAAAAAGAGAGTATAAAATGTAGATACTGTAAGAGCAGGTGCACTGCAAGCCAAAGAAGAAAACTGGTTCTGCAGTTGTTTGCCATTGTGGTTTTAGATTAATTCCTATTGCATATCACTGCAGGACTAACAATGAACATTTCTTGTACATTTTACTGAATTGGTGTATTTTTTTTTTCCACAGGGGCCTTGGATTGGACAATGTTTACAGCAGTCCAGATGTGGAGGCTGGTTCTGCATTAAGTCACCCTGATCTTCTAATCCCGAATTCACATACTTCTAGTGCTGTATGTTATCCAACGGTTTTATCTAGCATTGTATCCAGGTCACATGGAGTTTATGGAAAACTGCTTGAAATGCAGCCTCTAGGGTGGTGTTTAATAAGGTGTGCATGAGGATGTTTATGGGGTGTGAGAATGGGAGTCTACCCGTTCTCCACATTGAGTGTTACCGAGCCCAGTTCTCTTCTAACCTTGTCCTGCTGCAACCATTAAAGGGAAGAGGTGACTCTAAGCTATTGTATTCAGCAGCCTGCAGTGTCTGCCAGCTACTTGTCGGCTACTATATTGTAAACCATGCCTTGGTGCTTGGCTCTTGCATCTCTGCCATCTGGCTAGGGCCCAGTGTGAAGAACTGAGACTCAAACTTGTTTCGGGGTGAAACACATAGTGTTTCATCAGAGCATTCTTCATCAGATAGTGCCTATGCCTTTTTTCTGCTTTGAGAGTTTTAAAGCAATGTAGATCATGTAATGGGCAAGTATATTTGTATCAGCTGGTGCCTAGAACTGTTTCTGAAATAACATGCATGTTTCTAGGGCGTGGTCTTTGAATATCTGTGTGCATACATATATACATTAAATGGAAACTGGAGTATGACACAGGATTGTGTTAGATACCAGTGCTCTAATTAGCTTATTGAAATAAAATAATTAACATAGTTAATCTCTGGATTACATCACAATGAGAAGCACACACACAATAAATCACTTTTAATAATAATAATAATGATATTATTATCTGTTAAATATCAAGGTGCTTGAGTAGTGTTTTACAACTTTGGTTAAATTCATCTTGCGCTCTTCAAAGCCAGTAGCAAAATTTCCAGTTTTCATAATGGTATGGGATCAGACACCTAAGCTCAGGGGTTTTTAATTCACTACTGCATTACTCCAGTTCCAAGATCCAATCTGCGATATGACCACTATTTTCATTCAGCAAAACTAAAATGCTAACTATTTCTAAATTTATGAGCTAATTAGCAGACTAATACAAACCATATTTTAATTTACCTGAGTTTGCTTAATCCTTCTTCATTACAAAAGTCAGTTCAGATGTTCATAAAAGCTTACAGGGTAGGGGGGAAAGAAAAGTATTTGTTTTCATTTTCATTAGGGAGAAGTGAAAATTCCAAAAGATTCTGGGCAGACAGAGCCACATTCTTTTGCTCTCATTAAAGTCCTTTTAGTTACAGTAGTTAGAGGAGGAAAACACTGTACAGCTTTGGGCATATGTCTGCAAGGTTGCCAACACCAATAATTTTATCACAAGCTTAATAAGATGTAGTGTTTTTCTTCTAAAGCCCCAGCGTCCCATGATTATGAAATAATATTATCTTCCACTAAATGTGTATGTTAAAAAGAGCCCTTGTGGTTGCAACAAAAGTCTTGGAAATATGAAATTAATGGCTTAATAATTCTAATTTAAAAAAGTGTAAAAGTCCCAGATTAATTTCTTTAAAAGCAAGATTTTAGGAGCAAACTCAGCTTTTGAGAGGTGTTTGTTAATCTAAATATTGTGGAAGTCATGTTAGCAATTTTAGCAATATTGCTCTTCAAGTATTTCTCTATAGGATCTAGTGCTACATTCTTGATGTTTTTTTTCCTACTCTAAAAACTTAGTATAAGACAAAAAAAAAACCCCAAACAAAAATCAAAAAACCCCTACACGTTTTTGTGATTTAAATGCATCCGAGACTTAGGGTTAAGAGCTGGTTACATACTTTAGATATTGGAGCCAGACAGCAATTCAGTCTAATAATGTGCATGTCTACTATTTCCTGAAAATTTGCTGGTACATGACCCCTTATATGCATATATGTGACCCTACAACAGCCTCTCTTATGTGGAGCCAAAAAAATGGCATTAGCTTCAGCTGCTTTATTAAATTGCTACCCAAGCAGGCTTACATTCACAGTGAACAAGACATGGCGTATCAGCAAGTAACACATGGTGTGCCAGCTAACATGCGAATGTCTACTCCCCTCCACGTTCACTGGGGTTAGCATACAGGGGAAGAACAAAAGCCTTTTGAATGCTGGGCCAGCATTTTGTGGACTGTCACAATGATTGTGTATAAAGAAAGCACTTGAGGTGTGCTACCAAATGGCTACCTTGAGCCAAGTTATTCCTTTAAAGAGCCTCCAATTCCCCTGGACATCAGTGAGACAGCATATCCAGCAGACATGTAGTCTGGCTTTTAAGAAGCCCTTATCAAATAGACTGCTGCTGTGATGGGCTATGTATGCTGTTTCGCAACTAAATATTCTGTCCCAGAGGCAAGGTTAGAGGAATAGTCCCTGTAATTAATGTATAGCTTTTAATATTATCAGCTGAAAATAGACGTGAATGTGATAGCAGTCAGCAACTGCCAAGATACTGATCTAATACTGAACTATTACGGAAATGAGACAAGAACAAGCTGAAAGAAGACAAAGCTTGCATAATATCACACCATGATCCTACAGAAAATAATTGAGGCTAAAGAATATAGTTTGAATGTTGGGGGAGCATTCTCAGGGGCTAAATTTATCTGGGTGATGAAGTCTTTTCTGGGCTTGAGTTAGGTTCCTGATCTTAACTGCCCTCTGGAAGAGTCTGTTGGAATTCCTTGGTTGTGAAAGATCCCCTGTGGGGCTTAGTGTCCACAGGCTAATATGGCCTTTGGGAATAGTCCCCATGGTAACATGAAACCAGATTGTATTAGTATTTTAATGCTGGCATTTCCTGACTTTTAAGCACCTCCTCACATATCCTTAACTGTCGTAACTCCAGAGCTAACCCTTCTACAAAGAACGATAGTATAAGATCTTCTGGAAGGATCAAAATTTTCAAATGTGAATTTTCAACAAAATTAAAACACTTTTCTGATTTCCTTTTGTACTGCATTGTAAAAACTCCTGGTACTTGTATGTATCACACTTTTCATATTCCCACAGGGGTGTTCACAAAAGAGGGTCAGAAATGAGCACGTGCAGCAGGTATTCTTGGTGTTCTAGACCTGGAAATGCAGCTAGTAGGTTAACCAGAAGTATGTCGTTATCTCCTATCCTGATCAGGACAGAGTGCAAGATTCTACTTGAATTGCTTCAAAAACACATGCTTAAATACTGTTCTGTGACATCACCCCACACTTTTTCCCTTTGTGTATCTGTTTGGTGTCTGTTCACTTTAACCTATAAAATTTTAGTGACTTTTATGGATGCTGGTCCTGAAGAGGTGAGGAACCTGGGAACAGCAATTGTGCTCTGTTTTCTTATTCATCAGTGTACCTGTTAGTGGCTTCCATTGCAGAACCACCCTTGCACCTATACAGTGATGCCGTGTAATGTTTGGCTCCTGAATTGTGCTTGCAGGGATAGGTTGGAAAAATGCAATTTTTTTTTAATTTTTTTATTTTGTCAGAGGCTTGATTGAAATGCCTCTATGTGTGTCTCTCTAGGTTCAGCTCTTCTCCCATGGCTATGATGGTGGAGCACAAGTTATTGTTGTTGCTAGCATTCACCATTTCCTGTCTTAATTTGGAAGAGTTCTTAATTTGGAAGAGTTAGTTCAATATTAAGAGCTTCTATTTGTAAATGTTTCTAATATAGCCATTGTCCTTGATAGTGTGAGCACTTACCCTGTTCCTGAGAGTGCGTCTGTGCATTCTTTTTTCACATGCCTCAAACCCCACATTTACCCTGTGCCTGCAAAATTGCACTTGCTGTTAAGGTAAACTCCATCGGGAGGTTACTTACAGAAAACAAATGCCCAGTGAGCATGCCCAGCATCATTCAAAGCTCTGTGTTTCCATGCAGGAAGCTAGAGCCTGAGGACTGTCCCTGTGATGTGGAGGAAGGAAGGATGTTCCCCCTGTGTAATGAGAGCCACCTCAGGTCTGCCAGTTATAGAATCATAGAATCATAGAATAGTTAGGGTTGGAAAGGACCTTAAGATCATCTAGTTCCAACCCCCCTGCCAGGGGCAGGGACACCTCACACTAAACCATGCCACTCAAGGCTCTGTCCAACCTGGCCTTGAACACTGCCAGGGATGGAGCATTCACAACTTCCCTGGGCAACCCATTCCAGTGCCTCACCACTCCTACAGTAAAGAACTTCTTCCTTATGTCCAATCTAAACCTCTCCTGTTTAAGTTTGAACCCATTACCCCTTGTCCTGTCACTACAGTCCCTAATGAAGAGCCCCTCCCCAGCATCCCTATAGGCCCCCTTCAGATACTGGAAATTACAGATATGAGGAAGTTACTCTAAGGGGGAGATCTCC
The DNA here is from genome assembly GCA_002631895.1 of Agapornis roseicollis. Lineage (NCBI taxonomy): Eukaryota > Metazoa > Chordata > Aves > Psittaciformes > Psittacidae > Agapornis > Agapornis roseicollis. The sequence goes on from NDXB01022597.1 coordinate 154,211, forward strand.
TCATCAGTCTGGCCGGGATAACGGCTGTGCAGCAGATGTGTGAGTGTGAGGTGAGAGCATAAACATGGGGGAGGCTTCCCCTTTTGCACAAGTTTCAGTACAGTCAGTAAAGGCAGCCTGGGTGTACATGTTTAGCACAGTGCCTTAACATATAGGTGGCTGCATTGCAAATTTAATTAAAAGCTACTGGTGGCTATGGTTAAGAATTCCATGTGGATTAAATACTGCAAATAAATAGAAAAGAAGTAACTCTAATACAGTATTTTAAACCCAAAGAGGATAATTTCATTCATCTCTAGAAGGGAAGAAAGGGACTGATGGGGATGGAAATGAAGCATTGCAGTAGTTTAGTATATCTGATGACTTGAAGTGATGAAAAAGGCCATGTTTCTTTCTCTAAAAGCATTTTGAAATATATTGAAAGGCTTTAGTAAGCCAGTGTTGAACACTGCAGGTACATGTTGGAACAGATCTATGTTTCCCCCAGTTTTGTACTTGTTCATTTGAGCTCTCTTAGGAAGGTGCCTATGTTTTCCCTCAATGGTGGCTGCTTTTCACATGTTCTAACCCACATAAATTCTTAATGTTTTACTATAATTTTTGCAATGGAGATGTTATTGGCTAGGTAATAAGCCACAGTTCTACTGTGTAGTGTGCATTTTTTTTTTTGCACCTTATGAGAATATTGAATAGACTTCATTATTTTTTTTCAATACAAGTCTGAATTCTACCATTTGATTACCTGAACCAAAAGCATTTCAATTTGCCATCCATCACCCTGACCAGTGTAAAATGCTGAATATTCAGATTAAATTGGAACTTTTTTCCTATGAATAAGGAATTTGATTCAATTCTATAATATACAGTGTCTCTAGGGAGAGGAAATTGAGCTGAAGGTCGCTGAAGGCAAGTGAGAAAATTGTATTATCCAAATACAAAATTCTTTTTCTTATCATCAAAACCTGAAATACAGCCATGGGGAATAAGGGGGTCAAGAGAGAATTCAATTAGAGATGAAAATGGAAAAGGTGCATTTTTCAACTTACCTTTCATTTTTCCAAACAAGTGGCAGCAGTGAGCAGTATGAGGACAATGAAATATTTGTCAAGCAGTTTAAACTTCTTTTTAAAATATAAATCAGAAAACATTCTCAACCAGTTATAAAGAGATAGTAAATGTCCATATCAACATGGAGTGTCCAATTCTTCGTAGCCTTAACCATTGAAGTTTTAGCTTGCTAGTCAGTGGTGCAGGAAACATAATGAATACCTAATTGCAATGATTTATATGGATAAAACTGTCATGTAAAGAAAGAACGATTCTCGAATATTAATAATCAGTTTCCCCTCTGAAAGAGTTTGCAATAACAGTTTCTGCACTTTCACCTCCTTAACTCATAATGATAAATGTTCAAACTAATTGCAGAAGCATGGTGGTGTTTTGCCATGAAAATACTGTCTTTATGCTTTATTTATTTTAGTGTAGGTAGTGTAGATTTTATTTTACTTCTCTTTGTTTATTTTAGTGTAGATACCAAGAACTTATAAAATAAACCAGACCCTGTCCAACAGGGCCACCTCTGAAATGTTAGCTGTTACAGAGAGAGGCTGTGATCTAGCAAAGAACTGCTACGTTTGCTCAGATCTTGGCTGCAAGGAGTGATGCTGCAGCTGCCAGTACACCTGTGTCTGCAGAATAGATTTCCTCTGGTTAAAGGCTTTTATGATGACTCTGTGGCTGATGTTAGAGGAAAGAAGATTTCCAGTAACATCCTAATTTAACAACTTCCTAAACTTGCTGTGTGAATTTCACAGTGATTTACAAAATTAGCTTGAGATAGCTCAGAGGTTCTTCCTCTGTGTCTGTACATGTAAGTTTTGTTTGCAGTCATTTCCTAAACATTTGTGCTTTCCAAGACAACATCACTGTGGTATTTACAGAAACCTTTCTGTATTTGGTAAGTGATAATTTTGTAATAGTTTGTTATTATGTAAGGGTTTATAGCCTGTCTAGTTAGAATAGATGGTGTATACATATATCATATATATATGGTGTATATATATATATATATAAAATCAAACTTTGAAATTTATTTTAGTTCTAAGGAGCAGTTCATTCATACTGCAGGTACCAGCTCTGAGTTTGGGTTAGATCAATATCCACTAGAACTTTGTGAAACTTTTCTTACATTCTGTGAAAAGCAATTTGAAAATGTTGCTACTCTGGAAGCCAAATGCAGTTGTCTCTGAGATATAACCTGAAAAGTGTATCTTCAAACCCAGTGTGATAATCTGAACCCGAACGTTGCATTTGTGGTTTATTTGTAATCCTGTATCATTATTAAAAGCACGTTATATTGACTATGAAGCTATTCTGCCTTTAAACAAAATAGCCTCTTTTTTAAAAAATGAAATTGGTAATCAGAAGTTTCATTTTCTTGGTGCAAACATGTGCAGATGTGAAATTAAGCCTTTTGACACTCCATGAGCACTTGGTATTGTTGGGAAGCAAAACAATGATGTGGTACTCAGCGCATCTCTGAACACGTAGCAGAGTTCATAGAGGTGAATAATTTCCCCCTGAATTCTGAGATTCTTTAGAATGCATGGTTCAGACCTTTCCCAAAGCAACCTTTTCTTGTTCCATGGGACAGAAATCTCAATTCTTGAATTTTTTTTCTTGTTTCATTTATAGTATAATAGGTTGTGTTGTAGACACTAAAATGAGCTGGAATGAAATTTTATCAGTGGGAATTCACTTTCTGTACATTTTTTAAGATCTTACTATGCACCTGTCTGTATTTTAAATGCCAGAACACCTCTGTAAACCTAGTGCCTTATAGATTCAGTGTCTTTTAGTGGAAGTAAAAGGGCTCTTTTTTCAGATTGTATTGCAAGATTAAGGTCTTTTTGTAAAATAAAATTCCTAGTAGATGTATCAGGAGTGTCTGCATGTTACATTTATAGAGATTTAAATAATGTTTTGGGTTTGTTTTGGTTTTTTATTTTCAAATAACAAAGAGTTTTATATTTCAGATCTAATGAAATAAGACTTACTTTAATTTTCTTTTTAACCTATCACAGGAACAAGAATTTCATCCACAGTTGCTCAATTTTTCAAAGTGATAGAAAAAGGGCATTACATAGGTACGATTATTCAGTCTGGTTCTATTTGAATCTACTGAACTTCCTTCTATTTGACAAAATGTAAAATTAATGTTTTTGGAATCTGGGGACTTCAATAACCTAAGAAAATTAAAAAGTAAAGGGAGTTTTGCTGAATTGAAATGCAAGAGGTTGTTAGGAGAAAATCTGCCTCTGGTAAAGGGAGGGGAAGAAAAATGATAAAGAGAAATCACATTGACAGAAACCTCAAACATTATGGAAACAAGTAGGTCAAAAGAGTTGTTCAAAACAATATACCTTTGGAGTATATATTATCAAACCCACCATTAATTCTTTAGGCAGAAGAAAACCTGAGATCAAACAAACACAAATTTATAGCTAACCATTAAACAGCTGCTTGAGTGATGGGAACAAAAGAAAATATATCAGTGCATAAAACTAAACCAAGTGATTATTAGAATTAAAAGGAAACATACCAAAATAATATCAAAGTGCATGTAAAATAAAATAAATGAACTTGATATTTCAAAGGAAATTTAAGCCTCAGTGTTTGGGAATAAAGCTTGAAGGGGTAGACCTTCTGTAGAAATATGATCATTAAATCCTAAGATCTGGGAAAGTGTCAACTACCTGAACTGTAGAGAGGAACCTCATTTTTAAGCCAAATTTACATTTTAAACCAAATAAACTGTGAACTGCTGGAGAATGCAGCAATATAGAGTTTATGCTATAAAGCAGCAATCAGACGGAGACAAGCACCAAGTAGAAGTCTACATATGTTGTGAATGTGTCAAGATATAACAGAAAACCTTTAGGTACCTTCAGAGGTATCACCTTAAGAACAGAGGGGACAGAAGGTACAGGCAACAAAGAAGAAAAAGGGCTGTACAAAGGGCCAAGGATAATTTGCAGTGTGTGTCTCTTGTAAGATGCTGAACATGCTCAGCTCAGATGAACTTAATGGGAGTTGAGGCTGAGCACTAGCTTGTACTTGTAAGTCCAAACAAATGTTGCAAGAGGCCAGAGATAAACTGTTAAAGGCCACACACATATTTGTTAGCTGGAAGTGTTCAGGGCCAGGTTAGACTGCGCTTTGAGAAACCTGGTCTAGTGGAAGGTGTCCCTGCCTGTGGCAGGGTGGTTAGAACTAGATGATTTTTAAAGTCCCTTCCAACTCAAACCATTCTGTGAGTCTGTGATTCTATGATTAATGCAGGCAAATTGCTTAAATGGTGAAACACTGCTTAAAAGGGCAGCCTTTGTAGTAAACTGAGGGAAATAATGTCACCTAGCTAAAAGAATGACCTACATAATCAAATACTTTGGGGAGGACTTTTCATGTATCAAAACCCTTTTCCACACACAGTGTTAGGATTATGACATCAAGCATTCAGTAGCCAGGAGTTCCCAATAGGTAAGTCAGTAAGCTCAGCCCCATTGTATTTCACCGTGGGGAAAATATTATAGAGATGCAGCAGGAGACAAGGTACTTTACTAGAGCAACATGGCCATGTGGAATTGCATGTCTCCAGGGTCCTGGACTGGCATCATTAGAACCAGCTTGCGGCAAGGCTTGTGTGCTGGTGAAGGGATAGTGCACTTTTTACCACTCTGCATTGTGGATGGCATCCCAGAGGGTGAGTCAGGCACCCTGGAGCTATTCCAACTCCTACCTTGTCCCTCTGTGGCTGTGTCACCCCTGGAGAAGTGACAGAATGGAGGGAAAAAAGTACATAAAACCAAGTCACTGTCCCTTATATGACCCCTGCTGGACTCACATAAAATAAGCATTAAATGTTTAACAGCATGGGACTGCCCTTTCTGATGGTGTTCTTTAATTTGCTGCTGTTTTACAGAGATATTTAGAAAAGCCCACAAAGAGTAGAAGAGATATTTTTGCAGAGGAACACCTGGAGGGATCTCACTGGAGTAAATTTTTGTATGGCTGTGACAACACCGGTAATACATATCTTTTTTTCCTCTCTGAAGGTTTCAACTTTAGCAGGTTACATGTCCTGTTGGTTTTGTGGGCCACAGAAGGCTGACTGAAGGATCCGTTCCAGTTCCCTTTGATATTTCCAGAAGAGTCATCTTTGACTTTAAGGGAGCATGGCTTTCACCAGCAGTGTGCAGTTGTGTGCACCTTAGGTATAGGGGAGTTTCCTACCCATGTGTCAACAACTTGATTTCTGAACAGCAGAGTGACAGTCCAATGTTGTAGAGTACACACCACACGACCTGGTGGAAAAGGGGCCTGCCCAGGGTACTGTGTCATGAAGTCTACTCTGGTAAGAGGAATGCATCACTTATCTCAGTATATTTTGCATCAGAGATGTTGAAGACCTTGAGCTGTCAATGACCTCAGCGAAACTTCATATTGCAACCAGCAGGTTATTGCTTTAGTAGGACATAGAAATGTCGGTGTAGTAGAAGACAATTTTATTCAGTAAAATGAAAGTGGAATAACAGCAGACAGAAACTGCCAAACTGGGTGGCCATCCTCTGTGGAATTGTTTCTTCCATTTAATATGAATTTGCAGAGTAGGAACCCCCCTCCCTCCAACAGTTTCAGTCTCCATTTTTATAACTACAATATGAGGAAAATACTGTAACATGAATGCAACTGTGTTCCTTTTGTTTCAAAGAATAAACCCTTTTTCTTTCAGCTGCAGAGCTGTTATTGCAACAGTGAACAAGAAAAGAGTGATCAATTTTAAACTGATAAACAGTGAAAATTTTCAGTGGGTAGAATAAGTTATGTTGAGGTTATTTGGTGAGAGCAGATTAGAAGAAAGTCAGCACTTGTGTTTATTGAGCTTTTGTAATGAAAAGTAAACTCACAAAGCCTTGTTTATTAGTTTTTTTTTATTAACAACAAGCTGCGTACTGTGGTATGCATGTACGCATATTGACTGTTAAATCTGAACTTGTTCTCCTGCAAGCATGAATATGTACATATGTACCATAGGCTTATTAAAATAAGTAAATTGGTAAATTTCTCAAGCAAGATTTATCCAAGAGGTTGTTTTGCAGAGTGCAGTGATCTAGTGGAAGGTGTTCCTTCTCATTGCAGGGGTGTTGAACTAGAGGACATTTGAAGGTCCCTTCAAACCCAAACTATTCTATTATTTTATTTTTGGATTGCCATCAGGAAGAAAAAATGCACATAAAAAGATAAACTCAATCATTTATTTAGCTTATGTTAGTATATACAGAATAGTCTTTCTTGGAAAAGGTACCCTATTGCTAGATGAGGATTTCCACAATTATTTCTTTTGGTACTTGCATCTCATAAAGAGAGAAGAAATATCCCTTTTCTTCTTCTCTGCTTCACAAGAAATAAGAACCAAAGCAGAATCTTCTTTAGGCCTTATCTTTATTTATGTTATTGCCAAAGACACATTTCAGGTGAGGATACTACCATATACATGATGATGGACTTGTCAGCCTTGCCGCATGGGAAGGGAGATTCTGTTTGGAGAAAGTGAAAGGGAAAAATTAAGCACCAGGTGAAAACTCCTGAGTTTTGAACTCCAGATGATGTTGTACAGCATAGGGTTTTCAAAGCATCCTCTTGGGATATAAAGTATAGCTAATGTGAAAAACTAAACTAAGTAGACCAAACCTATACTAGTGGGTCCCACAGTCAAGTACAAAAGCTTATTGTGGACAAGTTACCGCTAGGTGTAGACAGGAAAAGCCTATTAAGCTTTGGATAACTCTCACATTCTCTAATGACCACGCTGATGTCTCCTGAAGAACATGAACATGAAAATAATATTGGTAGAGATGTGTGCAGGGATTCCTTGGTGGTAACTGTGCAGTTCATCAACTAAAGCTTCTTTTCCTACCATACCCAAAGGCTGAAACACAGTTAGTTTAATGGGCTTTTATATGAACAGGGCATAAAACACCTATCAGCTTATATGCTACTGATATAATTTTTAGTGTTTTGCTTAAAAATTAAGAACTGTGAATATTGAACTCCGTAGCTCCTCTGAGGATGAATAAAGAAGATTCAAATTCATCTGGTTTTAAATAACTTAAGGTGTGAAGCAAATATGCATGTTACAGTGGTATCCATTCCTCTTTATGCTGTGGAAACAAGATAGGATAGTTGTAGCCATATTAAAGGAGTCAAGCGACAGTCCTTGTCTAGAACCTCCAAAGGCCTTCAGGTGAATTTTATTTTGGAAGAGAAGAAGAAAATTCTTTTCAGTATTCTTATGGATCTTCACTTAGCATAGGTGGAATCTTTTATTGACCTCACTTACAACCTTGATCTCCATTGCAACACAGCTCTTTCAAAATGTTTCTCTTAAGGAAAGACAGAGAGAATGGCCATTGCTGCTGAAGCTAAAGGATCCTTTTTGTTTCCCTACACTGTAGGAACTGGTGGAACTGGCACATGCCTAATCCTGTGTTTTAGGAAATAGGAACAACATGAACCTGCAAAAGGGAAAAGGGTTCTGTGCTTCTCCTCCTCTTTTGCACCTGCATGTGCTGAGGGCTGTGCGCATGCTGTATCTCCCATACTGCTCCTGCACTGACTCTAGGTAGTATCTCTAGTGGTATGTCATCAGTGCTACAAAATTCCTAAACATTTACTGGGAATAGTAGACTTGCTATTTCTGAAGTGAAGCTTAGAAATTGCATCACAATCAGGTATGCAAGTATACCTGTAGCTGTAAATTAAGCAAAGTATGTGTACATCTATGTTGTCTGTTCACTGAAGAGTCGCCTTTCTCCTTATTAAACCCAACTCTTTCTCAAATAAAATGACATGCTATGAATGCTCTCCTATCATATAAAAAGATGTGCCTGCCTGTGTCTCCTTGTAATGTTTCATCACCTTCTTCATTCACTTAGAATATGTAGTAATTTTTAAATCACAAGAGATCTTTTGTATTATTTGGGATGGGCTAAGCAGAGGTAAAACTAGTAATTCCTATCTATTGCTTTAATTAATTTCCTCTTCTAACAGATTTCAGCCTTCCAGCTACTTGTGAGGCAGCAATATGTGTGTACCCTTGTGACTGACTGTGCCTCTGTGTTTTGTTGCTGGTTTTGAGGTAGTTGAATAAAAAACGTATTTATGGGAAATCAGGTAAATGGTATGTTGGAGGCACATGAAACTGTCTTATACAAATATTCATAAAAGACTTTTCTCCCAATAACAAATAGCATCTATGTCTCTTATAGCAGAATATTCTGCACTCTGAATATCTAAATAAAAGTCATGTTTGTCCAGAGGAAAGATTTTTTGAATGCTACAGAGGTCTGGACTATTTTTTTTTCCTCCTGACGTGCAATGATGTCTGGTCTACCGAAACAGTGTTTTCCTTTCATTTTGCACTGTCATAACTATAGAAGGGAGTGTAACAATGTTCTTGCATGATAACTGCTCCCTGCAATGCAATGCATGTGAAGACTAGACTATGAAAGTACCATAAACCAGGAAGTCAGTATTTTACCGAAAATGAAACTAGTGTTTATGTGGAAGGATTGTTGTCATTCTCTGCCCTTTACTGTTGCTGGTACAACAGAAGTTGACTGCACTCATTCTCACTGGTGTGCAGAACTAACAGATCTGCCTGCTCCTGTACCCTTGTAGATTTAGGCAGCTAGAACTGAAAAAGGAAACCAATGTTTTTATTTAAGTCATCTTTAAAATGACTTTTCTGTTGTCTGTGTGTTTAGTGACTAAAAGACAACAATCTTGATGTTTTTAATTAGTTTCACCTAAACAACCTTGATAAACAGAAATGAATGCAGTTTATGGTCAGTAAACAGCATATACAACAAGCAGTTGCTGTTAGGGGTGGCAGGTGTTCTTGATCAGTAGCTCCTAGTATAAGCTGGTTTCATCTGTGCAGATGTTTGTGGTACGAATAGAAGCGTGTCCATACTTCTAAATGTTAAAACCTGTTGTTTGTGAAATAATATTATGGGACACTCAAGTAATGTATCCTCTTTGATTTTTGCCTTCTCAATCCACTTGTTTCATCATGTAAGAAGGTAATGGAGTTGTGTGCTCCTCACTTCTAAATGCATTATGCTGTAAGAGAGAATAAAATACTGTAAACGTGAGTGTATATAGTTTCTCAGTATTTTTGCTGTCTTCTTCCAGGGGTAGAGAAAGAACTGTCATTCACTGGGAAACCAGTGATCTTCCATTTTCTGTGCAGCAAAACTCTCATCATCACAATGGTTTTAGCTGTTGAATTTTTGAGCAGGAATGTTATTGCATTCCTATCTGTCTCACAAACCAGGGAGCAGGTTTTGCCATTCCCTGACCTTGTAACAAGCTAGAGTAACATTTAGCAAAAGTAATTTTTCATTTGTGGGAACAGATAATTTCTTCCTGACCACTTTTATCTAAGTAAAACAAAGATGTTCATTATAGCCTCTCAGTGCTGCACAGCCTTAGGCCCTGGAAGGTAGGTAAGAGGGCAGAGGGGGAAAGAGCCAGTCAAAGATATGTGATAATTGATAAACCACATGTCTGTGTCTCCAGAAGTTATTGCAAGGCTTCCACCCCTGCCTGTGTGATGCTATTAGTATCTACTGATTTGTGTGAGAATGACAGAGGAACAGTGTGCTGAAAATAAAGACAGACAGAAAATAACACTCTTAAAAGCAGCATTGGGCTGATAGAGGAAGGAAGAAAATTCAGGTGCCAAAATCAGTATCCTTAAATGCAGCAGAAATTGAGTCTTTTTTCTTTCTCACACACACATTGTACATAACGAATACTGTATCAAGCCTCCTTGTGAATATCTTGATTTTGTGTGGGCTGCATTCACTGAAGAGGGGTTAGGATACTTGTGGTTGATGTTTAAAATGCAAACATGGTACAACAGTGTCTTGGATTCCTAAGACACCCACCTGGGAATGAAAGGTTTCGGAAACTTGCCTGTCACATATATCCCATCATGGTGTGCTCCCGCAAGCCTGGCTCAGGACTTCTCATGCACTGAAGCAGTTCATGAGGTGTCCTCTCCCTGGAATTGTTCTGATCAAGAGTCTGGTTTTGTTTATCCAAAGGAGGGTGAGGAGTTTCTTATTTAATTGTTTTCAGGTGATCCCCACATGGTTGTCTGATCTAAAGGAGCAAGTGGAAAACAAGGAACAGAGGCTGGCCTAACTCTATCGGCTGACAAGTTGGGAAATGCGGAGTGACACTGGGTTCAGGGCAATCCAGTGCAACAGGAATGTGGGCAAGGGGACAGCATATTGAGCAAATTAAAGTAAGTTCTGTTTGTAACTTCAGCATTATGTGCATGAAGGGGAAGCAAGTATTTAGCTGAGTGCCAAAGAACTAGAAAGGAATTTGTTGTAGATGTACTGTAGTTACTGCTGTATGCAGAGCTGGAGCTGTGTGGGCTGGCAGGAATCTCGCTGAAGGTAGCTGTCAGTCAGAAGGGGACTGACTGTCTGCGCTACCCATGTGTCAGTTTTTTCTACCATTTTTTGCCAACATCCCTTGGTTGAAACTCAAAACTGATTTTCAGCAATATTACCAGCCTGTAAATGGAACACCACTCCAGAACCGGTAGCCACTGGTTCAGCAAAAATAGTTCCCAGTTAGTCCTAAACCACAAAATTTACAGAACTGGGTACCACTGCCTGTACATATAATGCAGTTTATTTCTCTACCCTTGACATCATTTACTGTCCTTGTTTACTTTTGTTATCCACTGCAATGTTAGACCATAGTCGTGTTGTTCATCAAGTTCTACATTTTCTGTCCTGTTTACCTGCTTCTTCTCCTGTGAGCAGTGACGTCGTTGGTTTGGGTCTCCCAGGGCTGTGGCTAATGGTGCTTGGGTATCATTTAGTCAGTCTTCCTCATTTGCTGCAAATACAATTCTCGCACATCAGTTTCAGCTCATGTATTTCATGTACATGTATTTCATAGGTAATTGAGTACCATTGGTCATATCTAGGGCTTCAAATTTGATGCTTTTGTTTTTACATATTTTTCCTCTAAATCTTTTACTCCCATGTTCCTCTTTCAAACACTCATTTGAACTCTGAAAAAAAAAAATAGGATAACATGCAGGACATAACATACATTTCCATAGTGCAGCTGTGCATATCCAGTGGTTTTGATATTCAATTCCAGTTAATAAATTTTCTGTTGGAAACTGCGTCCAGGGGGTACATCACTGAATGGAGTTAACAGCTGCAAACAAACAAACAAAAAGTCCCAGTAATAAATAATTGGGGTGACCTCACATGTTAGTTAAATGTTTATCTTTTTTTTTCCTCACTTAGGCCATCATGAAGCAGAGGAATAAGGACATTCCACAGAGGACAGCATGTTCAAGCATTTTAGCTATGTTTTCCTACAGTCCTCCTTCCTGATGCACTCACATGAGTGTAGTTTGGTCTCAAGCAGAGAAAAAGTGATTTCACCAGCTCCTGTAGGCAAAATTCCAGCCTCAAGCCAACTTGTGCATCTTTGCTGGAGCTTGTGTGGTCCGAATTAGGGGTGGCAGAAGAACCAGTCTCCCCTTCCTGTAGGCAAAAGACGAATGAGTGTGGTACCAGATGAAAGACAGTGCTGACTCTAATGCAATTAGTTTATGGGGGAACCTCCACCCAAATCAGTTTGATTTGTCTCCCAGCTACGAATGAAATTCATTTATTTTGGACTTCCTGACAGATTCAAACGTGTCAAAACACGAGGGTCATGAAGGTGGTTGTTCTGCATTGACAACTGTGTTTGTAGTGGCACGCTGGTTTAAATCAACAGATTTCAAACAGATTTTGTATTGAAGTTTGGGACAGAGTTGAACCTAATTTTCATGAAGAGAGTTGTGGTGTGTGAACAGATTTATGTGGCTGGTCAGTAGCTAGAAGCAAAGCCATTAATGTTTGAACATCTCTGGATGTTATCTGGGAAACTGAAAAAGCAATTAAGCATTTGGAGAGACATTAAAGGGGAGAAAATAAAATCAAATACAAAACAAAGGCAGTGGGAATTCACTGATATGAGGAAAGAAGACTGGAGAGATGTTTGAAGAGGAAGCTGTGGTAGAATGGGGTAGTAATGATTAGAGAACAGGACAATGAAAGTGAATAAAGTAAAAATCAGACAGAGAACTCCAAACTTTTCCTCTTTAAAGCAGTTTCTTTACCTAGGTCCTAGGGTGCAGGTGCCAGGCCTTTTTCCTGTATTGCCAAGAAATTCATTAATATAAATTGGGATGAGATAAAGATGTGCTAATTAAATGAGCCTTGAGTCAGCTGAAGTGTGAAGTTTGGTCTACATCTCTTTGTCATTTTTCAGATAAAAATCTTATATTCTCTTGCAAAGGTCAGCTACCAGAAAGATAGTGCTTAGAGAAACATTAGGATGTTTAAATAGGTCATCTGTGAAAATTATAACATCATTTATAAGGACAAGAAGTACAGCTGGATGTATTGTTGGGTTTTGCACATCAAATGCAAATTGGACATTGGTATCACATAAAATTTCTCGTATATATCGATTAACTGCAAGATGAAAGGGAAGCATAAGACTTACATTGAATTGGATACATCTTTTCATAAGTAATAGCTAGTGGCCATAAATTCATATGTCTGTATTTTGTTTATTTGTGTTTGAATGTATATGTAACTACAGCTTGTTTTATAGATGGATACTGCTATGCTGTCATATTTTTTTGGGTTCCAGTGAGGTGCAAAAGCTAGAGCTCTAAGAGCAACTCAAAATAAATTTTTCTTTGGGGACAATAATTGTAGAGGTTTGTGATGTATATAATTTATAGAAGTACGCATTTGAAGTGCTTTAACTATGCTGTCCATGGAAATTTGTACTTACAGCACAGAATTAGTACTTAAAGTCTTGAATATCGTAGTCACATTTTTCACTTTCAAAGCATTCTTTTTAAGGAAATCTTCTCTTATAATACAACTGATGAACTCATTGTAGCAACTTTACTTAGTCTCCATAATGTACATAAATGCTTTTACATTCAGGGTTGTTTTATACTGGGATGTTATGATACATTACATTCAGCTATCTAGGTCAAATCATATTAGTTATTTATGTTTAATAAGTCTAAAAAGAGTTTGAGTGTTTGGTGTGTACATTTTTCCCCAGGTAACGAGCAGGATGGCAATGCAGGTATCCGATGGGTCTGTTGGTTGTCATGGCACTCGGTGCAAAGGAGTGGAGCTGTCCCAGCCCCATGCTGAGGGAATTCAAAATGAAAATAAGGACGATTAGGTAAAGTAATGTTGATTTTTCTTATTACTTCTACTTCCTCTGAGAAAAACAAATGCATTATTTTTAATGAGAAAAAATCTCTCAGATACTCTTTATATTTAGAGATGTCAGCATTTTGTGTGGCAGCTTATTTCTAGCTTGACCGCATTTCTGTTTATAAAGCATCATTAGATCTTTATAATGGAAGGAGAGGATGCTCCAGGTGATGTGTACATACTGCATGTAGTGGTACTCCTTAGAAACCAGTCAAATTTAACTTGGATATATAAGATTGCTTCAATACACTATGGTTTATTTGCCGGTCTCTACATGACCCCCTGCTATGACTTTCCTAACCCAAGCACAACCAATCCAGAGCACCTCCAGGAGCTGCTCCTCCCCTGCAGGCAGTGCTTCGTGGTACACACAGTACATGGGGGCTCCAGCCCCCCCGACCTGCCAGCCCCTTGGCCATGGGTACAGTTCAAACCACATAGTGCAGTTCAAGGAACCTCAGCTGATATTCACTAATTTTCAGTGATCTCTCAAGAGGCATTCATGGGGTACTGTTCAGGGTGGTGGGCTTACATATCCAGTGGTCTGTGGTGGGAGAATGTGGATAACTGGCTATTCACAAATGCCATAGGTGTTGTTGTTACCATAGAAGCCTTTTTTTACAACCTAAGGGTAGATGCCATGCTGGACAACCTAAGGATAGATACCATGGTGGAGTAGGTGGGTTTATGGCCTCAGACACTGACTGAAGTCTCAGATTCTTCAGCCTGGTCACTAGACTCCAGTATTTAATAGACTGTGGACAATGAATATTGATGAAACAGGAATACTGGTGGTTTAACTACAGTCCTCTTATTGCCTCAATCTGGTCTGCAGTACAAGAACATAAAAATATTAAGTGATAACAAATGTTCCATGTTAATTTGACTCATCTCCAGATCACCAACAGCATGATCCTACAGGATTTCCTTTTCCCCAGCTGCATTTGCAAATAAGTATTTACATTTATGGGATGGAATTCAGTGACAAGAATGATCTGAAATTAAATTATGAAATGGACTGCTTGGAACAGTCAGCTGTAGAAAGGAAGCAGAGTAAGAGAGAACAATCAATCTAGAGCGCTGCCAGGCCAGGCTGCAGAAAAGCGACAATCTATATTCATTAAAGATATTTAATAATTTTCTAAAAAAATAAATGTAAAAGATATCTCAAGTCAGGAAATATGAACCTTATATTGATTAAGCATTTGAAAAGGGATTTTTCTCAATAAGGGAAACCATATTTTCTACTCACTCTTTTTCTCTTGTGTTTTCATTAAGCAATTTAATATGTCTGTATGTTACTTTATCTTGTATTTCCTCTTTATTACTTTCTATTACATCTCTGTGTTCATAGATTGAATGATATAATGCCTAGCTAGAAAGAAAATATGCTTTCTGTTCAAATAGGTATAATAATTTCAGGCCAACTTTACTCTTTTTATTGGGGAAAAAGTTATTAAAAAGCCCATAACATGTGTTTGTTTTCTTTTTGATCAAAGACTTTGGTACGCAGGTTTTTCTTTTTTATATTCAGTAGGAAATACAAAGGTACCCTGTCTGTTTTGTAAAGGCCCTGTGTTGCACTGTTAAAGTAAATGGGAAATTTGCCTCTAACTTTGATGGGAATATGACCAGACCCGTGTTTATAACAGAGAGCAGTATTTATCCTGGTGTAATGGAAAAGATGCGCAGGCATTTCAAATACCTGGCAGTCATTCTTGCTTGGTTTTGCCAACCAGCCAAAATGCATGTAGCAGTGCTCCCTCAAAGCCAATAAGAAAATCAGCACTGGTGCTGGAGAACACAGAATTTCTGAAGAAAACAGATTTTCAGTTGTCTTTTTTTCTTAACACATCTTTTTTCTTGTAGAGGTACTGCTCTGGTCACGACCATTTTTAAAAGAAGATGCATGTGCTCTGAGCAAATGTTCTTTAAGCCAGCCTGAGGCAAATAAGACATCTAAAGAAAAATCTCTTTTGTTTGAGAATCTTCTCTGATCAGTTGTGTAGTGCACAGGAGAGTCAACGTGGGTTTTAGGGTGTCTTGCTTTTACCATTCTGCAGTAGCAACTGTGTGTGTTTCCTTAGATGTCTCTGATGGTTTGATCATCTACATCCTCAAGTCAGTGGAGGACAAGTCTTAGAGTCAGTGGAGATGAGTTTATACTGAATTCTTTGGGATTGGGTTTGGCACACACTGTAAACAGTGACAAAATATTTGCTTCCTGGAGATGTCCCTTCATAGGAAATGAAGACTCTGAAAATCAGGGCTCCTTCATGCTTCAAATTAACCTATACCTACTTCTTTGACAGCACAGTGCAAAACTTGCTCTTTTGATCAAAATATTTTCCTCTAATCTATTTAGAATCAAGGTCTTTTATGTTAAACCCCCACCTGGGTATCGTAATAGCAGGCAGAACCAAGCAAGCATATGTACAGACCTGGTGGTACCTAGCAGTGACAAAAAAGAACCCTGCAAATGCCCAAGGTACAGCTATAGGGATCCAAAAATAGCTGTAGCACATAAACTAATGCTTAGTTTTCTACAGTATCTTCAGGAAAAAATGTGGGAGGTTTTAAACGCAGTTGTAGTATTTGAAGCAAAAGTTGTCCATGACGGCATGCAGTGAAAGGAGGCAGATGCTGAACATTTAGCAGAGAAATGAACTGCAATTTTGCTGTGTATTTCAACAGCAACTGAATTTGCAGCTTCAAAACTAAGCTCATGTGACTATTGAAGAGGATCATCAACTTCAAAGGCAAAGCCTTTACGAAAAATATGCATTACTAGTTTGGAAGCCTTGGCAAGTTTCCTCTTCCAGAAATGGGTTCCTGCACTGAAACAGATAGTAACAAATGTAACAATGGCTAGTCAAATTTATGGGTTTTCCTGCTGAATACATCTATTATGGAGTTAAGCATACTTCTTATTTCTGTAAGAAGATGAGATGTTAGAAGACATTCTGTCAATGTTTCAGCAAGGAACAGGAAAATCTGCAGTGAGTCCTAATAGAAAAATGAATAAGATAAATATATGGATTAGGATTGAGAAAGAAGCTCAAGAAGTTCAAGATTCCAACTGTTTTCCCATGAAGAATTCAAGGAAATAAGCATTTGCTTATCTTCAGATGGATGATGAATCTCACTTCTGTTCAGCAAAGCAGCTAAGCTTGTATTGGAGTCCTGTTGAAGTAAGAATTTATGAAGTATTGTTACTGGATTTGAATAAAAACTGTGAAGCAACACATAACATTACTCGCAGCCAAATGTATTATTTCATTTAAAGTAATTAACAAGTTACATCTCCCAAAACATATGGGTGCTTCTGTTTGGAAGAAGTTTTTTTTTCTTTTTGGTTTTTTTTGGGTTTTTTTTTTTTTTTTTTTTTTTTTTTTTTTTTTTTTTTTTTTTTTTTTTTTTTTTTTGGGTTTTTTTTTTTTTTTTTGGTTTGTTTTTTTGTAGCTTACCACCACAAGCTGGAAAACTGAAATAGCTGTAAAAGCTTGACCTCTAGTCATTGCTCTGCTTTCCACAGAGAGAAGATGGGGCCTACGAGTGACCAGAGTTTCCCCTTGGTTTCTCCTTCCAGTGCATATGCTTGTGCATGTGATCACACTCTCTCCTCATACTCATTGCCATACCTTATTTGAATTCACACCAGCTGAAGTTTTACTTTTTCAGGCTTGTGAAGTGTTGCTGTGACCATTTGCACTCTAGAGAGGCTCTAGGATGTGGACTGGGGCTCATGAAGCACTTGGGTGGCCTGGCAGTGCCCTGGCCTCTGCTCACCTCTCAGTCAGTTGCTGTGACCTTGGGTGTGTAATTTAGCTCTGATAGTGTCCGTGTTGCATCCTCAAGATGATAGCAGCAATATTCAGCCTTTCCCTCTCAGATAAATTTGTTAGTGCCCCCAAGATGCACCAGTAGTGGTACTAGGCTGGAGCCTCAGCAAAGGTGTGGGTATGGGTTTTGGCCAGGGCAGCAAGGTGCTCTGCCTGGCAGCTCAGTATCTGCCTGGGACTGCTCCATAAGGTGATTTGGACTTGGCCACTCTGCGTGGAGAGAGTTTAATGGTGAGGATGTGAGAAAGTCCCGTGGCTGTTCTATCTGGGAGTTGAGACAGAGTCCAGCAGGGCAGAGCTAGAGGGTTTTCCTTGTCCTAGGAACACTGCAAATGCGGCCAGAGGCCGTTTGCATTCAGGTAAATAATCCATATGTAAGCTAGATAAAAGCTTCTATTTTATGTTTTTATAGTCCAGGAGCAAAATACTTCCATTTACTACAAAATGAAGCTCATGAGTACTGGGAATTATCCAGTATTTTTGCTCCTTGCTTGTTGCTGGAAGAGGGACAGTTTTGGTCAACAGACACTTGAGAAACTGCATTGCTCGGAGCTGCTGCTGTGCCTGTGCCCTGCAGCAATACCATGTCCCACACAGGTCCCTTGGGAGCAGAGGCCTTGTGTTGTCCCCATCAAGGTGCCACCCAGCAGCCCCTGGGTCACCAGGGACCAGTGAGTGGGGTAGAAAGAGAAAGGGAATTTGGAAACTTTCTGTGCACAAATACCTTTACAATGGCTTAGTCCCAGAAACTGATATTGCAAAATGTCTGAGAGGTCCCAGAGCACAGATTAGGCACAAGTATTAGCTTCTGTGTGAGCTGCTTTGCCTTGTTGGTAATGACCTATGCAGAGGGTTAGTATTTTACTGGTGGTTAAAGCTTGGTTGTAGAAATTCATTTAATTTCCTTGTGAAGAAAGCAAAAAGCATGAGCACACAATAGGTTGCATGAGCAACCCTCCTCCACCAGGGAAGGAATTGCGTGCGGCGCTGTGTGTACAATGATGTTTTTCTTTATTATTTTCCACAGTTCAATACAATTATTTTTGAAGGAAATATTACTGAGGGGCAAATGTGAGCTGGAACAGATTAGGAATGCATACAAACACACTAGAAGAATCACTCCATTACTTAGAGGAATGGAAGTAAACACACCAATCAAACTCCTATAATCCACAGTGGGGTAAAAATACTCATACAGCTCTACTTTCCCAGTTGATAAGATGACAATGACATTACAAGGCAGCCTTGTCACAGATAAACTGAAAAGTAAATGACAATCCATACTGATAAATGAGTATTCTTGACACGAGATGATTTCGATGCAATCCTAGAAAAACGCAGGTAGGAAGCTGAAGCACAGGAATTTGAATGTTGTAGTCAAGGTCATTGAGGAAATGTTGTCAAAACTGGCAGTCAAATTTAGGAAGACAATTCCTTCCTAATAACTTTAAACTACTAAGCCATCTCCTCACAGCTAAGAAGCTATGGGTTTCCTCGCAGCAAGTTACAGTGGATTTGAAGATTTTGGTTTTGAAAAACCATGCCAAGACCAGCTGGCTTGAGGCAATTCCTCATGTTTAATTATCAGGTTATTTAACCCTTTCTAACACCTCCTTTCTGAAGCTCAGTTCGATTTGTAGCAAAAAACGCCTTTCCAAATAGAAAATATCAGTGTCTTACTTGGAAAATGAGGATACAAGGTGTTGATGTTTCTGAAATAGAACATTTCACTCAAACAGAGGAGTGTTTTGACATTTTTAATATTTTGTTCTTTTTTTTTGGCTAGAACAGTTTGTAAGAGTTTATTTGACTTGGCAAATATTCTCACTCCTTAGAAAAGCAGGTTTTGCCAAATTTACTGTTCAGTGATACTATTTCCCTCCCAGATCTATAGCTCAGCATTAGTGTGGTTAACATAAGTTAACCACAAGTCAACACAAACTAACCCTTGTGCTTTCATAAAATATGTCATTCTTAAAGCCTTAGATCCTTGGAGCAGGTGTCTATGCAAGACTGTTTTCATTAACAAAAGCAAAAAGAATTTCTAAGTCTTAGGGATGTAGGAACAATTTAAGAATGTGATGCAAATACACTGGAATCAATAGGCTCTAAAAACCAAAAGGCAAACACCTCATGCTGTGACTATTTGAAGGTCTTACCATTTTCAGCTAGAAAGTTAGTTTCTGGGTGCCATGAACAGGTTTTGTGAAGCTGAAGTTTGCCATTATACAATTGAATGGCTGAGCTGGACTTAACTAAGGCATGAACTTAGCAAAAAAAAAGAAAAAGAGAGGCAATGCAACACTCACCAAAGGAAATGGACATTTTCACTGTTTCAGCAGACTCTGGATCAGGACCCTGGAAATGTAAGTTTAAATCATGTGTAGGAGAGGTCCTAATAATTTCCCTTTAAGAGGCTTTTAACTATTTCCACAGGAATATGAAGGCCCCTTTTTATTGTGCCTTAGTACCAGCGAGTGTCTTCCAAAAAGCTCATCACACCCTATGTATTTAGTCCTGCAGGCATTTGCCATCAGATGCATGAGATGTGAGAGAGAGTATACCTGATGCATGAACTTATTACTGCCAGCTACCCATATTAGTATGTCCTGTATGGTCTCTGTTGTGTCTTCTAGAAATAATTTGATGGTGATTTTCAAACTTACATTGTGTGCTACACCTTTCCAAGAGAGGCTGGAAATGCAGACACAAATACATACACACGTGTATGCTCCCCTGTATTCTTATATACGTATGTTAGCATTACAGTTATTATTTTATGGTGGTTTCTTATATGCTCCCCCAGGCACACTAGCCTATTAATTTGGTTTCTGTAGTCCTAAGTTCTTAACTTTATGATCTTTGGCCCTTATTCAAAAAGGTACTTAAGGAAAATTTTAAGTAAAGTTTCTGCAGAAATACACTGGATGAGTGTAATTTTTAGGTGAAAGGGAAAAGGGCAGAAAAAAATAAACTCTTACAATTTTGTGTCCCTGTGCCTTATAAAAAACTCAATTGTGTATACAGATAACCCTATATTTTTAGAGACACTGTGGCACTATAGGCTAGGGTTGCTTGGATGCCGCAATGTAAGGACTTGGAAAAAAAATTGGTTATACTGAAGCTTGCATTTGACAATGTCTATGTGCCTTTTAAACTGTGACTTATCAATTACATTGGATTTGTCAGTGTCTGGGTTTAGGAGTAAGTAATGTGTGTAAAACAATATTAATGTAAAGAGTTGTTCTTTATTATCTATTTGTACCTTTTTTTCTCTCATGGTATTTTGTCATCTAATCAAGGAGGAGAAATGTCCGAGTATTGACCTAAGGTAAAGATCACTCACTGTAAATTACTAATGTCAAATATTCAAGGTAGATGACCCAGGCAAGCCACCTCCTGTTTGTCCAAGCTATTTGTGGCAACTTATGAAGAACGAAGACATCAGTAGGGATAAAAGTTGGTTTATATTCCAAAAAATATGATTAGTGTATCAGATGCTTTATTTGTAATGAAAATCATGGAATCATAGGATATCTCAAGTTGGAAGACGCCCATGAGGATGATCAAGTTCAACTCCCTGCTCCTAAAACCTACCTAAAACTAGGTCATATGATCTATTCTGAAGAAGATGTGATTTTTTGTGACTATTAAAAGGCATGTGGCTGTGGAAGTGTTGCTTGACTAGAAGGGCCTGGCTTAAGTCTTCTCCGTGCCTCAGAAAAAAAGCAGGTGAAGCTGTGAGCTCTGAGGTAAGAACAAATTCCTGTGAAGATCCTGAACAGCAAATTCAGCCCTAGGAATGCTCACATCATTCATGGGCAGGATCGATCTCCAGTTAGTAACAAACTGCTAAGATCCATCTTTTATATATACTTAGATAAAGCCTGAAAATTTAGTAGAACAGAATGACTGCACAAGCCCAGCAATCATGGCTCAGGTCCTATGGCAGGCATGCAGTCTCTGGAGATGCAGCTGGAGGCTGGTCCAGATACCCTGGGGCACCTCAAGTAGCACCATATGTTAATGGGTGGACAATGAACACTAGAACTTCTCCTTCTGTGAATGCTGAAAACTGAAACCAC
Source organism: Agapornis roseicollis (assembly GCA_002631895.1). Classification (NCBI taxonomy): domain Eukaryota; kingdom Metazoa; phylum Chordata; class Aves; order Psittaciformes; family Psittacidae; genus Agapornis; species Agapornis roseicollis. The sequence goes on from NDXB01022597.1 coordinate 175,538, forward strand.
TGTGACATGTATCTGTATGTGACATGTATCTGCATCTCTGTGGCTCTCTTGTGACTAAGAGTTCAGGATTTTCAGTGATGTGAATACCAGAGTGTTTAGCATGAAATATAGAAGCAGCATTTGAAAGAGTTGTCTGGAGTGCTGAATCCCCATCCTTCAAGTAGGGGATGCTCACAGCAGCCACCTGCATTATCATGTGTCAGTGTTTTGAAGTTCCCTCTGCCATGGTGCCTGGGCAGTAACTGAATGAGTGGAGAGTGCTTCCCCACTACTAAAACGTCTACTACTGGGTTGCTGGAGCACTCTTCTGGGAGACAAGAGATGGTTCAGGAGGTTAAGGCAGAATTTGAACGTTTCCTTCATCCTGGAATAGTATCCCAGCTCCAGTAGTGGTGCCAAATTGCTCCTCCTCTTGTACCACAGCAAGACTGATGTTTATTGCAGCTTGGAAAGGAATAACGGAGGTGGTGAGAGAGCAGAGTGTGAGGGTTATGAATCCTCATCTGGGGCCTTAGTGGCCTTAGCCTGAAAAGTCAGGTTTTTTTATTAAACACCCTCCTTTCCAGCTTTCCCTATCAGTTAGTTTAGATAACACTGCGTGCCAGATGACTGCTGAGAATCCCATTTGAAATGTCCAGCTCTTTTTCACACATTTGATGGTAAAGTTAGGTATGAGCTGCAGATTTCATCTCACAAATCAAATGTCTGCGCAAGAATGTACGAGCAGCTGTATTGAGTCAGGCTGTGTGTCCACATAGCCCCATAACCAGCTTCAAAACAAACAGAATGAGGTTGTTCTTCATGCAGTGGTTAATAGACTTAGTGAGAACCAAAATTTTAGGTGAGTTTCAGGGGAGACTGAGTCAGTACTCAGAAGAGAAATCCATTGTGGTTACCAGACTGACAAACCACATCCATCTGAATTTCCCTGAATTGAAAACAGTTGGAGGTTGAAAGAGCTTGCAGGGAAGTATCCCATGTACTTGGCCCACTCTTACTCTCCTTTAAAGATCTGCTTGTGTCCACTGCTAAAGAAAGGAAGCTCTGATGAGCCCAAGGTGGGTCCTTGGGCAGGAGTGTGAGAGGAACATCCATACTGGGGGATTTGCTCTCCCAGCCTCCAATAACACCCAGCTCAGATAATTCTTGACCTGGGGCATCTGAGTGACATGGGCTACTGGAAAGATGGCAGCTCTGTGTGTATGTAGCCTTATGATCTAAATGCAGTCAATGCAAATGCAGATTCAGGTTCAAAGGGCAGAAAAAGTCAAGCTACAAGCAACAATTTGGTGTGTGTAATTCTCAAGATGAACTGTTTCTATATTTCTTGAAAGTAATGGAACTTGAGAAGGCTTGATCACATCTCATTTTGAGACTCCTAGCACGAATGATGTGTTTACATAAACTAAGGAAGTTAATTTTAAATATGATTGACTAGTTTTTATGTTGCCTGTGGTTGTGCTTCACCTCTGCCATTACTAATTTTCTCATAACTAAGACATTTCTGCTCAAGACCATTCATTCTTATAAGAGAGATTGTCTGAATAAGGGCAAATCTTGATATACTAGCACACAGTTGCGGTCACATTAGTTTTGTACCAGCATCAGCCAGCTGGGCGCTACTTAGCCTCCCTTGGCTGGCTCTAGGCCATCACTGCTACCTAGGCAAGAGAAACTCCAGCACTGGTGAGCGTCAGCAGGAGTTAGGCTGAAGGAGTCTGCAGTGGACACAGAATTGCATTGCTGCTTCTCTTGTTTCATGCTTTAAACTGTGTCACTTTTTACTTTCAGTTGTCAATTTTAATAACCTTTGTAAATGAGGCAAATTATAAAGTAAATTGGCACAATTAAAAGACAAAGAGATTTATAAGCAAGGCATTAAATCAGGTTCAGGAATGTAAATTGAAGGCTGAGCTCTATCACAGGCTTTCAGCGTAATTTGAGGCTTTGGTTTCACATTTGTAAAACTGGAATGCATTTGTCCCATCATTTTGATTGTAAATTCTTTGAGATTTTATCCAGCACCAGGCACATTTCCAGTTCTTTTCTGAAGCTCTTTGCAGCAGTGCAAATAAATAAATCTGATTCTTCAGGAATGCCCCAAACCTCTTGAAATAGACTTGTCTTTTCTCTTTTTCTGTTAGAAACTAGAAAGAGCCCTTCAATTAAATTCCTGCGCTGCAGCAGAAACCTCTTACTCTAAAGTCTTCCAGACTCCCTGGTTCCATGGCACTTCTCCCCTGCGCTTCTCAGTCAGTATTGAAAACACGCGCTGTGTTCTCAAGTCATTTGTTCATTGGCCTTGTTTTCTGGGGATGGCCTTAGGGACCAGGTTTTGGATGGGACATCATGTCTTCTCAGCATGGGAGATTTTCAGAGTGGCTTTCAAAATACCATAAAATCTCTACGGATTTTCTGTTTTTCTTGCTTTTACTTCCTTATTAGAACAAGGCTTGGATCACAAAAAACCTGTCTGTGACTACGCTGGCAGGGCAGAGGAACTGATACCCATAATATGAAGAGATGGGGCAAAGTTTCTTTGCTGTGGCAGGAGAATTAAAGGTTTTGGTTTTGATTTAGTTTTTTTCTTAATAAGTTCTGGTGGACTAAAGCACATCTTGGGTTTTTATAAGTACATCAGAAATGGCTGCTTAGCCAGGCTGGATTTCCTCTCAGTCCAGCAGTCAGTGAGGATGTTTTGAAGAAAGTGCAGCATGCATGTGTAGCCTGGAAGCTGCTTTTCATTAGTTTCCACCTCCAGAGGTCTTTGGTCTGCTACAAGTCTATGGCTACAAAGCATTAGGTACCAGTCATGATTTCCACCTTCACTAATTATAGTTTGAGAACCTCTATATCCATGAGAGACTGGATCTCCCTCACCAAGACAAAACAAAATGGCAGGGTTTTCTTCCCTAGTTGCTACAGTTCCAGGCCAACACAAGCCAGAGGCTGGAATTTTTGTCCAGAAGAGCAGCTGTGGGGCTTACTGCAGGTGTAAACACAGAAAATCAACTTTTGGTTAGCCGTGTGAAGATTATTTGAGTTGTGGATTAACCACTTCCCTCTGCCACCTCATTTTCATTATGTTTACTGCCTGATTCTTCATACGAACTTTTTAGAAGTTAAATGTATGTACTCTGTTCTTACAACCTAATTTACATGTGGTTTGTATTACCAATGTTCTTGCTTTATCTGGTTATTCTCTCTCCAGCCTCCCCCATTGCCCTGACTAATTGAGAGTTCATTATACAAAACATAATGAAAAAGTTTGATGTGTAATCTATATAAGATTATAAGAGTGTACAAAATGGACATTAGGTTGGTCTGTAGAAATATAATGCTTGTACTGTTACAGCAGTTAACATTGAAGTTGTCTAGTAATCTGTGTTAAACAATAAGCTTATAGCAGAGGGGTGTGTGTTGCAGAGCTACCATCTTCACTAGTTAAAGAAAGTGGCTGGCTCAAGCCAGTCCTCTGCTCCGTCAGGAGCTAGGCAGAATGCAGCACATGGAAGAGATGTACATGTATATAAGTGTGTGCTTATGCTGAAGGGCTTTTGGTTTTTGAACATTACATCTGTGACAGTAAGGCACCTTTCTGGAGCACCACAGGCTTTCCTAGCATGGGTCCCCAAAAGCAGTAGAGTAATTATCATCTGTATACATGAAACCTGTGCTTGTTGAGGGAGTATTTTTGCTGAGATTGCCTTCCCATCTATGAAGTCGAGACAATCCATCCAATTGTCCCACTGTGGAGGTGTTTAGGATATTTGATTAGGTGCTCTACTCAAAGCACAGAAAGGCGTTGGGCTTCCTGTACTCCGGGGCTGCAGTCCCTCCCCTCTGCTCCTTATGTCCTTGCACTCAATGGCCTGTCTCCGTCTGTCTGTTGTCTCCTGAATGGCATCTAAGGAAGCTCTGGCTCTTCTGTGCAGTGCCTAACACAGGAATTTCTTACTCAAGACTGCTGCTCTTGTGGAGTGAGTACTGGTAGCTGTAAGTGTATGATGATACAGATTTAGAAACAGCAGGATAATTGCCTCTCTTGGCCTTCACTTTTCTCCTCTGTGAACCTGAGCTACAGCCGCAGTTAGATGAAAGAATTGTCATCCCTCAGTGTTTGAGGTTTTGGTCATGCCTTTCTGCGTAAAAGATAAGAAATTTTTTTGTTAAGTGGAAGTGCTGTCAAACTTCAGAACATGCTAATTCTGAATATTTTGGTCTCCTGTTTGTAATTCCCTGTGTTTCAGATCTCAATTAACTGTCTTGCAGAGCCGGCATTGTTAATTCACACCAAGATATTGCTCCTCTTATTTCTTCACTGATTAGCTAATGCAGCTTAATTTCAGTGAGGGGTATGCATATTAAATGGCCTGCTGCAATCAAAATGCTTTTTAGTTCTGAAGTTTCTTTAATGTTGTTACAAATGTGTTCTTTGTGATAACATGTATTTATACTACTGAGGGTCCTTTCCTGTAGATCATTTCATTTGTGCAAATTACAAAAATATAAGTATAAATAAATCATGGAACACTGTCTTTCTTCATGAGTTGTGAAAGCCAGAAAATTTACTTGTTACAGAAGTAAAAAGAGAATTCACTGGAGAACTGGATGGCTTGGGAGATGGATAATGGAGTAAGCAAGATTTCACAACCAGGACATCTGCACAAGTCCAAAGATCTAGTCCAAAAGTCTAGTCCAGCAAATATTAGTATCTCTCCCACAGCAATCCACCAAAGGAACAAAATGTCAGGATGTGCAAGAAATGGAATATGAAATATTTTTTGGAAAACAGTGTAACCATCTGCCTTAAAAAACCCACAAGCAAGTAACAACAGCAGCATTTCTGAAAGACTGCCTTTTTGGTGCAGGCTAGAAATAACTTTTTCATGTCTGCTTTTTCTTACGCAGACACTCTATATGTGAGCTATGGTTACACTGGCACAGTGCTGCAAGCAGAATGTGACTGTGAGAGCTATGACCCATTTCTGGTCAAGAGGGTTGGTTAAACCTGGTATTGCAAGCAGAGTAATGGCTGCTTCTTGGGTGCAAATCTGGATGCACAAACACCTGTTTCCTTGGGCAGATAGAGTCATATCCATGTGAGGAGGATGCAGGGTGTCTGTCACAAGGCAACGTAACAGCCACAGGACTGTGCATCCTCCCATCCCCCAGCTCTTGTCTATCTGTCTCTGGACAGCAGAATGAGCTAAAGAGCTCATATCACAGTATCGGTGTTCACACTCCTCGTTTTCAATCAGCATCTGGCCCCACAAGGTCTTGTCCATTTTTCCCTTGCGCACCATCCTTCAGTGTTTGCTCATGCTCATGCTCATGATACTGCTTCTTTACTGTTTTCCATCTCCTTCTCCTTGGTCTTCTTTTCTGTCTCTCTCATATCTGTACCATCCTTCAGAAGAATAAGAGAGAACAGAATATGCCGGCCTATAGGCTTTTGTGGTGATGTAAGAAAATTGAGGCTGCTGTTTCTTCTAACTAATTTAAATGAATTAATTAGTTTCTTACAGTGATCTTAAGTACAATCCAGACCTTTCTTAGTTTTTGGGTGGAGGGAGGAGTGGGTGGGAATTTTGTGCTTTGATGTTTGAATCTGGTGTTTCTCTGAGAGGACTGGTCAGTAGTTTAGCCTGATAAACTGTTCAGTGCCACTGCATTCTTTCTGATTGGCTCTTTCAATAGTGTCTTGACTCTTAGCAAGCCTTTAATCAAATATTTTATGGGGCGCTTTATGTTAGAATAGGGTGAACACTTAAGAGTTGTGGCTCTTAAACAGGCCTTTGGGTTCTTACTCATGCTTAAATCACTTCTCGAATTCATCTAGTGATGAATTTATCATTTTCCTTCCATTAACTTCTGTTCTCTGACCATCTGGAAGTTCCTTTGATTTTATTGCTAAATCTATTTCGAAGTTAATATTTAGTTTTATGATTCTTATGTCAGTGGCATCCCAGTAAAATGCATTCCTATAAAAAAGAGTAAAATATCCCCAGCTAGTCCCTGGTCTGATGTGTTAGGGACTTGCATGTTTTCATTTCATCATAATAGAGGCTCTGGCTTTTCTCTGACTTTCAGCTCATGGTTTTTACCTTCCACTATTCAGGAAGCAGGATAAGTTTAGGTCAGTTATACATCTTCTGAGATAGCTTTTTAGGGGCATTTTATTTCCAAAGTATGCAGAAGGATCAAGTCCACAGAATGTGTCTGTGTCTTCCATTGTTATGGTGATATCCCTCGAGAGTGTCCTTGATCATTTGGCTGTTTTAGAACATGTATGTCTGGTCAAGAGAGAATTTCTTGGTTGGTATCTGCAGACTGCGGAGTGGTCTCCAGGATTTTGGGATGCAAGTTAAGTAGTTGCCACTAGATGACAGTAGAATCTACCGATACGCTACCTAAATCAGCATTTCAATACATTATAATCTCGAACTTGTTCTTTGCGCTAGCGGTTTGTTAGACTTATTTCGCTGGGCTCCAGTTACAGCCCGCTGGAGTTCAGGAAAAAATAAACCGATCTGATTTACTTTTTTCCACCCTGTTACCTGGAAGGGCAAAAATATTCTCCAGAAGTCCTGAGCCAGTGCCAGAGGGAAAAACTTGAAAAAATACTGATTCTCAACTATTTAGGTGTAACTCATCTTCAGATCTCACCCTGAACTCCTGTTAATGCTGCCTGGCATCTCTAGTAGTTGTTTGCACTCTATGTTGTCCTTTTGCTCAATGGGGCTTTTCTCAGGTAACAGTGTGCAGGAAAGGAAGAAGTAATGACTCAGGTCTCTTTACTAACTGCATTATGGATAAGCATCACACCAGGGAAACACTGGAAAAATGGCGTAAGAAAAGACTGAAAGTATCCTATTGTTTTTAACCTAACCTGAGTCATGGGTTATGGTCTCTCTTGTGCTTATTTCATGATTTATTTCTCAAAGAGTGAAAGAAAAAGTGTCTAGTGTGAACTTTGGGCTTCTTGGATAAACAGAAGCAATGATGTTCCTTGTATTCCTCTCCTTCCTCTGTCCTGTGCTCTACAAAAATACTAAATAATTGGAATATAAGAAGGCAGGTAATTACTGAAGACTTTTTGCACTCTTCTAATATTTCTGATTACCTTTCTCAGTTGCAGCTTTCCAGTTGCATTGCTTTATCCAAAGCATATTGAGAAGAGACTTAATGCAATGAATAGAAGGGTGCTGGCATGGCAGAAGCAGCCTTGCTGTTATGGCTCTGCTTGGAACAGTTACCTGTGGGCTAGTTTACCTTCTGTTACACAGCTTTTGTAGAAAACATTATTTCAAAAGCCAAAGCTTTAAGGACTTAATTATTGTACCTTTGTGTGTAGCTGACATTTGTTTCTAGGCTGCTCAGTGCTGTGAAAAATTGAAGCTCACTGTTACAAGTGTCACCCATGACAAATTTTAGCTGTATTATAAAAAGTCAAAAAGAATGCAAACCCCCAAATACTACAAAATGAGCCAAGATTCCCCCCCTTTATAATTTCAGGTTTGTACAGGAATTGTGGGATGAAAAGTGGTGAATAGCTGAGAAGTGTCAAATGAAAATCCTCTGAGGCGGATGAGTGCTAGCAGTACAATAAGCCATGCTAGGCAGCCTCCAGGAAGAGCTTCCATTTCCTGACATGCTCTTTTGGAAGTTATGTTTGCCTTTTGAAGGTCGCCTTTAAAATTTGCCAGATCACATGATATTGACAAAGGCAGCCTCCTGTAAGACAATTTTCTGATCAGAGTCCTAGCATAGCAATGACGCTGAACACTGTCACCAGTGTTACTTAGCAGTGTCTTACACTGCTAAGTTTTTGTGAGTCTGGAGTGGTTTTAGCCTGGTAGTTGCATGAATTTCTTTTTTCCTTGTGCTATTGTCCTGGCAGAAGTCTCAGCTCTGAAATTACCCATGCTACAAATGTATGTAATTAGAACTATAGGAAATAATCAATATATATGGCCATAAAGTTGAATGGAAATGGAAAAAATGAATACACTGGGCAAGACTAAGCTGTGGTGAGAGTGAACCCACTGACTCCCTGCTAGTATAATCTGAGTTTACTTTCTTCTGGGAACCTGTACTTGGCTGAACTGAGAGATCCTTCAAATAAATCACTTGAAATACAAGTGATCAGAACAAGCACACAGCAGTGTTTCAGACTGTGTGTCAGAGAAGATGCAACAGTGATTTTTTTTACCTCTTTTCAACAGGTAAGTACCTTCCTGCTAATTCTGTCTTCAACAAGAAGCTGCTAATGTGGACAGCAACCACAGGCAGTGTTCTGCTGTTTGTCTGCGTGTTGATTTTAAACCAGGTTCAGCAGGAGGGATTTGGAAAATGTCTTGTGGCATGTCTGTATGTTCAGATCAGGGGGAGGAAGTGCTCTGCACATTCTTATGCTTAAAATCAAGTTACTCTTACTGAAATAACTTTAACCATATATGAGAATAAGGGGAAGTGAAGTGCAACTCTGCATTTTAGAAGCTTTCTTTCAGAATGGTAGAAAAGAAAGGTCCATTTTTCTTCTCTTTGAGTAACTCCTGGGCTTTCTTGTTGCCTTATACTAAAATGCCAGAAACAGTTCTGTGTGCAGTGGCTGCAAGTGGCTGAAACAAGAAAGAAAGAAAGAATTCCTGCAGCATCATGTGCACTCAATCTGCCTCACCCTGCGTACTTGAACAGTATTTAGAAGAACATTTTTCTTTGCAAATATCTAGCATAAAATTCTGGCTTAAACCATATAGTGACTATGGCAAAAGGAAAGCATTTTTAAGCCACAAGGCCACACACAGCAGTGGTAGGAAGGGGTGGGCCTTGGTCTCTGAAGGTCTACTTGTCGCAATGCTGGGTGTGCTGGACTTTTCTTCTGTGTAAGCTGCAGTAAATACTGTCGCTCAGACAGAAGACGAAAGACGTTGACTGCACTAGAAGAGAGATCTGAGCATGGCTTGTGCTTTCTGGAATGCCACAGTACCAAGTATTTTTTTACTATTAAAAAGGACTAGTATTCAGTAAGAGGTAGAAGGGACTTACAGCAAGAACTGAGACAAGAGCTAGTAAATAGATTGACATGTTTCACAGTGTGTCCCCTTGTGCATTCATGGGGAGGGCAGAAGTGCTACTATTATTTATTTTCATGAACAGTGATTTTCTTGATAGAATTCCTGTAAGTATTTCACGTACCTGTCCACACAACTCACCCGCTATTCCTGCAGGAAAATGCAACAAGCGTAACACCATTTACAAGATGGGTGAGAACTGAATGGGAAGTTGGCCAGCTGTATCTTTTCCTGTGTGCATTCAAGTATGTTTGTGTGTGTGCATGCCACCCAACCTATTGGAGCTACCTGCCTAGCTCTGGTCCATGTGCCTATGGAACATTTTCCTCAGCTTCATCTTAAATCTACACAAGCAAACTCCCATTCTAGGTGCTGCTTGTGAGGTTGCTAGAAGCTGGTGGAGAACACAATCACATGGCCAAGTTTGCAGATGGGTCAGAAATGACTGAATAACCCATAGTGCTGCGTGTCATATCCCATTTTCTTGGTGAATTCAGAATGAAGCTTATGGACCTCAGAGGTGCGCATATGCACCTCATATGCACTCTGGCTCATGTTGATAGGCACATAAACCCCATTTGAAGAAAGCACTTAAAGAAAAGGTTTGTTTTAATGATAAACTGTACTGTATGTTGGTGCCTTTAATGCTGCTATGGGTCAGACTTAGAAATCCAACACATGAAGAAGTGCCATCCACGATCTTCACTGCCTCTGGACTGAACTGACAAAGCAGAAGTAATTTTTCTTGAAACAACCAAACAAGGCTCAGGCAAAGGAAGTAATAGCCCTAAATTAAAAAACAAACAAACCAAAGAAAAGTAGACAGAAAAGAAGAGCTCAGCAGGTTTCCCAAATCATCAAACTCTCCTGTTAATAGGGATTCCTTGAAATCCTGCCTTTGTGGTTAGTATATGTTGCCTGAATAGCTTGACTTTTCTGTGCTTTATACATGGTATATGTCTTTACATTCAGGCAGGGGGAAATACCTTAGATTTTCTGATGTGGAAACATTTTCTGCCTTTGCTTTGCCTTCAGTTGCATGTATATAAACCCTTACAATGACAGAGAGCTGAGGGGGCACCCCACTATTTCCAGGTGTCCATATTGTTACCCTTGAACTTATTCTTCCAGCTAGTTGAATCAGAATGTATGTAACTCAGAAGAAAACATGACGCTTTCCAAGAACATTTAAAGTATGGACTGAAATGCTGCCTACTTTTAAATGGGTGGGTGACACATCTTTACCTGCTCCTCATTGCAGAGGCTGGGGACTCTCTTACGCATTCACTGTTCTAGACATACAGCATAGAGATGCCAAATTATGCTTTCCTTTTCCAAGCCCTGCTAGATCAACCATATGCATGTGGGCTGTAAACCTTGGAATCAAAAGCCACACACAGGTTCTCAGGAAAGGCACAAGATCTCCCTGTTTCTGACATCTGATGAGAAGAAAGGTAGAAGTTACAGCACTGCAGAATGAATGAAAAACCACAGGGTGTAATTACCGGTCAATGTAATAGCAGCAATTGGAGATGGTGGAGACTGCTGTGGGAAGTGAGAATTTCTCTAGTTTCAGATTATAAAACCCAATAAAACAGCATTGCTGTGTCAGTAATGTTGCACCGCATTAACGTCTTCCTATTTATAGCCTCAGTTTAATCGTAACAAAGTCGCCACTTTCTCCCCCCAGAAAATAATCCCTAGAGAATTTTCCAATCTAGCTTTAAATAACTCAAGTAACAGTGCTTCCATCATTTACCTTTGGAGATGATTACTTGACCTAATAGCAATAATTGTGAGAATTCTGGCTAGTTTGGTTCATGATGATGTTTGCAGACTGAATTCTGCAATTCTGTTTATAAGGGGTTAGCCATAAATTAAAGCATTCAATGTTTTCCTCAGGTTTGAATGCACCAATTCAGGTGCCTTACAGTTTATTTCTAATGGGAGGTTAGGTGCTAAAATAGGTTCAATAACCTAAATGAATATCCACAGCTAGCTTTCTCTACTACCCTGCCCTTGTACAATACTATGAGATTGCCCTACTTGCCAGATGGCTTTCTCTCAGTCTTTTTTGCAGATGATCAATGGTAGCATAGATTATACTTACTATTTATGTCCTGGAAGGGCAAGAGGACATAAGAAGGATAGACTCTTTTTCCTTTTTTGTTGCTCTGCCAACAGAGGTTGAGCAAGCAGGAGTTAGAATCATACCCAGTATTATGATGGTAAAACACTAATGCTGTTTGTGAGCCTTCTGATCAGACATTATGTTCTTCAGAAGAGGTGCTAAATGGCATCAAGTAGCACCAGAGGTGGTTTAGATTGGATATTAGGAAAAATTTCTTCACCAGAAGGGTTGTCAAGCATTGGAACAGGCTGCCCAGTGAAATGGTGGAGTCCCTGTCCCTGGAGGTATTTAAAAGATGTGTAGATGTGGTGGTTTGGGACATTGTTTAGTGGTGGACTTGACAATGCTAGGTTAATAGTTGGACTTGATGCTCTTAAAAATCTTTTCCAACCTAAGTGATTTCTATGATCCTGTGATTCTCTTCGTAGTAATGGTGGTTGTTTTAACCAGTGATTCCAAGGTGTTTAGACAATGGTCCACTGTCAGTCCTAAAGTAGCACACAGACCATCTGCATTCCTCACAGTTAAATATCTATCAATGATTTTCATTTAAACCACCAACTTGCTGACACAATCCCATAAACTGGCTAAGCATCAGATACCACAGTCTTTCTTCTTAGTCTGCAGCTGAGGAACAAAATGTCCATATTATAGGCAGAATTTATTTGGTTTAAAACAAAAAGAGACTAGGATGTCTCCATTGCTAAGGCCAAAATTCACTCTTAAATAGGATTTTCTTTCATCCCAGTGAGTGAGATTTAGGATGCTCAGATGATGAGGCTCTGTGACTGATTTTAGGGAAAGGCTTGTGCGCGTGACAATGGTAGAACAATTTGCCTGTCTTCCTGACTGGATGGTTCTGTCCTGTTGGAGCTGCTGTTCCTTAGGAGTTTCATGGCAGAGTTTATGAAAAAGCAGTGACTTTTGAATTGAGCCCAAACTGAGAAACAGATGAGTTCTGGCAAAGAGCCAGTGTTTTCAGAATTGTTGATCAAAGATAAGTTGTATCACAGTTGGTCTTTAAAAAATACTGACATCTCAGAGCAAAGAAGAGCTAAACCAGATGGAATTTGAGCCCTTACAGTTTGAGCTGAGCTGGCTTTTTCTTTCTTCTCATTCTTTTTTTTTTTTTTTTTCCTTTTGCCCTGTGATCACAAACATAAAAAGAAGGAGCTAATACAGGTGTAAAATTTATTATAACTTCCAAACTTGAGGGTCGTTAGAGAGCAAAGTGTATACAAAACCTACATTTGACCTTAACNTTCTTTTTTCTTTTTTTTTTTTTTTTTTCCTTTTGCCCTGTGATCACAAACATAAAAAGAAGGAGCTAATACAGGTGTAAAATTTATTATAACTTCCAAACTTGAGGGTCGTTAGAGAGCAAAGTGTATACAAAACCTACATTTGACCTTAACCATTACTTGTTCTTGTGGTGGTTGGGAATGATTAAGTTATTTTTAATGCAGTGGAAGCTGGGGTCATGCTCCACTTCTCCTAAAACTGTTTAAAGGACAAGCTGCTATAATTACTATAATAAATGTAATAAGCTATAAAAAAGTACAACCCGCATTAGACTTGATACTCACAAAACCACCCAAGTTCTCTTCTGGGCATGCATTCTGGGTTGTCACTGGCTCAAACATTGTACGTAGTATGGCAGCTATTAGGAGAGCAAAGAGAATATGTGGGAAAATGTAGTCATTGCTCTTAAGTGCATCAGGCTTTTGGCTCAGTCAATTTTTGGCAGTTCTTTTTCCATTAATATTAAGGCCATAGACTCACAGAGTAGAGCCATGGATGGATTTAGGTCAGAAGGGACCTCTGGAGGACATTTGGTCCAACTGCCTGCTCCAAGCAGGCCCAGCTTCCAAATGAGATCAGGCTGCTCAGGGCCTTTGCAGTTGTGTTTCAAATGTCTCTAAGGACAGACGGACTGCACAGTCTCTCTGTGCAGACTGTTCTGATTCATAACCACTCTCACTGTGGAATATTCTACCCTTATGTGCAATCAGAACTTTCATAATCTACTTGTCACTTTCTCCTTAAAGCCCCTTTTTGGTTTTTATTTTTTTGAAAAATACAGTCAACTTCAGACTTCTCAAACTGCCGTTCCTTTTATAGAAGGGACATCATCTGATGAGGAGAGAAGCAGCATGCCAGGTGACATATATAACCACTCACACAATCTAGGGTTTGAGTTCTACATGGTGAAAAACCTGTGGAGTGCTCATTATGAATATTGGTGGAAAATCTGTAAATGCAAATATATTCATAAAATCAATCATTCAAACAGTTATAAAGAGCATGCAAGATCAGGAAAAATAAATCTTGCTTCATGTGCTGTGAATTTGTGAAGGAAAAAACAAAAGAAAAGACCCTGGGAGAGGAATCTACTGTTCGCATTCTGTTCTGATTAGGAACGATCACATTGGAGTCCATGGAAGCCACATACATGTTCTAGAGGGGGTAGACCAGACTCTGAAAAACAAGACTTTACATTGAAAACCTCTGGATTTATGCTTTCAATTTGATGATTTATTTATGATAAAAAATTTAACTGTTTGAAGAATCAACTTCTTTAGTTAGCTATTTTGGCAGTAGTTGTGCTAGCCTATGTTCATTTTTGCTGTGACACTTTCAGAAATACGCTGCTTGCACTGGTAGAAGGAGAAGTGAAGCTCTGGTAAATCAGTGGCAAATGAAGAGATGGCATCTTGGAAAAGGAATTGTACAAGGACAAAGTGATCTTATACATGGATCACTGCAGAATAAAAGCTACACAGATGACGTATGTAATGTTGAAAAAAGAGTCAATGGATTTACTGTCAAAACCAAAAGACAAGAGTGTGAAATTTTATCCATTTCTGTTTCATCTGGCAGAAAAAAGAATATCCTTTTCCAGTGCAGGAACTGTGAATCACAGTAAACAAAATTAATTTGAAAAGTATTTTAAAATACACAGGCCTGACTAGCATTGTAGTTTATTTCCACTGTAACTTGACTCAAATTCTGACATGCTTCTTCTATTTTTTTGAAATTCATTGTGTTAACATAAGTAGGTGCAGCTTATCATTGCTTGGATGGTTGTTATTTTTTAGCTGTTTAATTCATTGACTCACATCCGGCAATAATTCATGCAAAATGGGCTCTGAACTCCTTTGCAATATGCAGATTTGTGTGCAAATGAGCATTACCTATGGTGCTCACACTGAAGTGTTTTTCTTTGATGTACATTTCTGACATTCTGAGATTGTAAAGAAGAAAATAACTTTAAAAATTTTAAGAAACCTTAATTGAAGTTAACATAAAAGAAGATACATGGTGTTAATTGGTCTGTTTCAGGCATAATTTGTGCCTTTGAGACCATGTCCCTCACCCCCCGCCAAAGTGTCAAGACTCACATCTTTAATTCAACAATCTTTGTATTAATTACCTCTGGATAAGGTAAGCTTTGATTGGGAGTCCTTTATTGTAAAATTACAGTACATTGCCTGCTTTAAGATAAATAAGGATTGAACTTGAAAAAAAAATCTCCATCCAACTGTGAATGGGATAATGCATTTGAGTATCAAATGCTAGATGAAAGAACAATTTTTATCAGACATCCATAATAGGGGAAAAGTGTTTTCTTTTGGTTCTTCTATTTTCATTGTTTTCACACACTGAAAAATAATATCTTCATCAAGAGATGGAAACACTCAGGTTCTAGGGTTGCCAACATTTCCCTCCCCAAGGGTCACTTTCTGCCTCATAGGAACTCAGCATTCTCCTCTGAGGGTAATTTGCCAGTATCTGGTCTATTTGTCACAGTGCAATCAGTGAGCTAGGGATGCTCCCCCACGCCCCTAATTGCCTCTATTTGACTGTCCATGAAGACCAAAATTTACTTCTTTTTTTCAGGGATGGAAGGACTGAAGAGTGTTTTTTATCATCTTCATGTCACCTGGTGTGTCTAGGGAGGTGTTTGTTACAAGTTCTGGGAGGTACAAAACCAGTCACATGGCCAAGAAAGCTGCAGGCAATTCAGGCAGAATGAAGACTAGTTGTATCCCCCCTTCATCCCAGAGGAAGATTAACCATTCTTGGCCTTGTTTTAGTGGATCTTCAAAGTTGTATTTGGAGGCTGGGACTTGGGTGCTGCACTGATGGTATGCTCTTTGAGTGGATTATACTGGCTGCAGTATGCTGCCTGCACATACATTTCCAATGTAGCTAAGTGGTTTGAAGAGCATACCAGCAAGTGCTGACAGAGATTTACAGCCCTCAGGCTTGCTTAAGACCTCAGAGGTGCTGGTGTGACTCCTCTGAATCAGTAAGATATGCCGTTTGCCTTGTGTACCTTTCAGGGCTAGCATGTACTGTTCCGTGAGTGCTTATTTGAGGCAAGCAAAGACTGCTAGATAACAAGCGAGGTGTACCTACTTGAAGTTTGACCCATGAAGCTGGTAATGTTAATAGAGCTGATGTTAAAGACATACTAAAATTTCAGAGGTAACATCTGAGTGATTTGATCTCTGCGGTCTCCCAGCAGAGAAACCCACCTGACTGCTCTTCAAAGATTTTCAACATGTACAAAGGACTGTAGAGTCCAGTTTTTTGTTCTTAGCATAGTTCTGAGCTATGTACTCTTTCACCTACTCTTCCCTTCTTGGACACTTTGCAGGAGCTGCACCTTGCAGAGCTGCCACATTTGCCCAGTTAGTACAGAAGATGTGCCAGTGACAAAGGGATGCTGAAGGCTTCAGTATTTCCACCTGAGCTATCAACCGCCTCAGTAAGCCAGGTTTCCTCTGTTTTTGCAGTGGGGGATGTGTGTAGTAACTGTGGCTTCAAACCTTTATTTGCATTGAAATCAGCTGAAACAAAAGATAACCAGTAGGGAAAAGGCCAGAAGTAATTTCATTTTGTTAGAAACCCTAGAAAGGCTGACACAGCAAGAGATGGAGCACCTGTTCAACCCTCGCCTACTCTGGTTGGGGAGTGGTACCAGCAATATCTTAAAACGGCTCTGAGAGCTTGACCCAAGAACTGGTTTTATAGTACTCTTTCTCATTGTACTAGGCCACTGTGATTTTCATCCTGCTACGTTTTCCCATCCCCTAGAGGCAGACTTGTCAAGAAGCCTTTTGTCTGGCACAGCATTTTCAAATCCAAACTCTGATAATTATCTGTGGTTCTGCTGCTGACTTGAAAGGCAATTGCTAGGCATTGAATCCACATTGCCTTCAGTACAAAAATTAAGAGTAAGGAGAAGAGGCATTCTGTGCCTGCTTCTCTCTCCAACATTTGACACCAAATGCACATGTGAAGCTGACCGTCAAAGATAAATGAGTTCAACAAAAAAGAGCAGACACATACTTGGATCTCAGTGTAATACAGTACAAATCAGTAGAAAGTGCAACACAAAGGCTTCGCACGGCAGACTCTGCTAATCAGAAGAGGTGAGTATTTTAGCATATTTAAACGAGAACAGGGCATCCACTAATCAAAAAACAGAATCCAGAGGTACTGAAAGAGCAAGGGAAAGACTGGTGCTTAAAACTTTTCAACACGGATGGAGGATTTTTGAAATATCATTAAATGTGATGATCTAGGCTTATAGGAAGATAATGAGGTAAGTAACAAATATGTCAAAACTAAACTATTAAACATTGTAATTATGCTGGATATAGATTAGTTGCTTAAAAGGTTTCCCATTACTCACTGTAGCTGTCAAAAAAGTGTAGTAAAATAATGGCTTTTCTTTTAATTTGATTTATTTAGGAAAAGGTACTATGTGGTAACTTTGTGACAGCTTTCACGGGATGAATAACAGTTGCACTATCCTGCTAGGATTCTTCAATGTAAATGGATGCCGAGTAATAAAAAAACCATTTTTCACATGCAAGATTTTAAAAACTTTCATGCTAAGTAGATTGTTTTAAAAGTAATACCTCTACCTAGTTCTCTTACAGTCTTCCACCTTTCTTCTACCGTTTTTCAGATCAAACCCAAGTCGCTGTCACATTCATTGACATGTCTCCTCCACAGTAGCAATACTTTTTGTTTATCAGTCAGGAATGAGAATTAGTTTTACATCAACATTTTGAAGGGATATTTTCTTAAAACCTCCCACGAAAAAAAAAATTACCTTTTGCTGAGAATTATGTACATGTTTCCTAGGCCAATAGATCATTGCCATATAACAAAGGTTACTTAGCAGTCATGGGTTTTCTTTGGGAATATTGCCTTCACAGAAGGAGATCTCTAAGGATATGAGCTTATTTTAAGCTGATATTCATTAGAAAGCTGCTAAGCCACTAGAGACATTCTGGATACAAAATAGGATATCTGGCTTATATTTTCTTTTTCAGGTAATAAGGGATAATATCTGTAATCATAGTCAGAATCTTTGATTTATTGCTGTGATAAGTTATATTGTGTCACATGATATTCTGGGCTTTTTATCTCTATTTCTTTAAAGGAGTAGTTTTAACGGATTTTAAGCACATGAAAGCATCAGACTGATAGCTTTAAGTCTGGCATCTTTCTCTGTTTATGAAAATGATGCCTCCTTCTGGATATGCCCTGGGTTTCCTGGAGTTTCTTGTCGAGAGCTTGAATTATCTGCTTTACAGACAGGATTTATATTTTCATTGTCTTCAGTAGAAACTGGATGAAGGCTGCTTACTTCACCAAATTAAGAGGGCGTTAAGTATAATCTTTTGAAGGTAGGAGGGGGGTATGTGTTTAATGTGTTATTGGATCTTTTGATGAAATATGTATCTTCCTCAAGGTACAAACAGTTGAAGAAAAAACTATGTATTGGACAGAAGAAAGAGATGACTGCATGTATTAAACAGGAAGACACTTTATGTTAAATACTGGATAAAGATGATAATTTAATTGCATAGGATACTTGAGTTCAGAAAAGAAACAAAGAATCAGGAAGATCTTTGTGAAGAGTAAAAAGAAGTTATCAAAAAATTGGGAAACGATTGCTTGAATAAAAAATAATCTGGAATGAAGAGCGCATATACACATTAATTTCATCTGCAATAAAAGAGGTACAATCAAACCCGGAAGGAGACTTGGGAATTATATCTTTTCAGCTGTATAAAAGAAAGCTTTTTGGTTTATTACTTTTGACAGTATGGATACAGTGGGAAAAGAACAGAATGATATCTGCAGGGACAACACAGTACAGTCAGGGATTGACTAGAGGGTAAATTCCGCTCTTTCTCCATTATGTTTTGGGTGGCAGGGTTTTATTGTCTGTATCCTGAACCCACAGTACTTTCAGTCATGCAGAAAGGCTAATGGCCAAACAAAGGTAGGCGTTTCATGGATGTTCAGTGCTGAAGCCCTGGAGATTTCTATTGTATGCACAAGGTGACAACACTTCTGGATCAGGACAGAAGTGTTATGAAGAATAAAAAAGTAAAGGGAGTACAAACTGAATGCCATGTCCACATAGGGAATGTAATATTCCCCAGTGGCTTTGGGTCACTGGCAACCACAGAGTTCTGCCACAGCATCTTACTTTTCTTTAATTTTCTTTTGTAGACAGGGGTCTGCCATTGATCAGGTACTCCCTGTGACCTGATCACTGCTATCAACAGATAAAACTCAGGCCTGGTATCTCAAATCTCAATCTCGATTCTCACTCTGGTCTTGCCAAAAGCTCTCTCAGGCAGCCTCAGAAACCATTTTCCCTCTATAATTTTCTTTTGACAGTCTTAGAAGATAGCTGTGAGTTCATTCAGGTCTCAGTAAGAGGGCATCTTGGGGGGAGGAATGCCAGAAAGAGCAACAGGCAATGCATTTTTCCAGGGGCTGAGTATTCTAAGGTTGGGAAAGAAGACAGTAGGGGAAGCAGTGTGAAGTTATTCTCTGCTTTTGGATTTGAAATAGGGCACTAAACAGGTTTGCTTTTTTTTTCCTACACATCAGCAGTCATAGTCTGTAACATAATCGTTCACCTCCAACAGAGATGTGAGAGGGGAAAGCAAAAATCTCTGGTATTTTGGAATGTTTTGCTTTTCTACATGGTGTGGTTTGTCCAGAAGAGTGGAGTATAACTGGTGGAGCTGACTACAAAAGGTGGAGAGAGTGAAGGTGGAGAGAGGTTCTGTTGTGGTATGTAAGAACCAAGAGTTGCTCCATTTGCAATATAATCATTCACATACATGGGCATTATTTTTTCTTTTCTGTTTGCCTCAGTGGGCTTGTCTTAAACTTGGACCTCTATAAATATTAGGGCATAAGTGAAATACGATTCCTCACTTAATGTTAACAAGTGCCCATCCTCATTAGCATGAAGATAAATGTGTAACATCCTTCTACAGTGAACATACATGCCTTCATTGCTGGTATATGGCTATACTTGG
Organism: Agapornis roseicollis; assembly: GCA_002631895.1. Lineage (NCBI taxonomy): Eukaryota > Metazoa > Chordata > Aves > Psittaciformes > Psittacidae > Agapornis > Agapornis roseicollis. The sequence continues at coordinate 195,115 of NDXB01022597.1, forward strand.
AGGCTGTCCCTCTGTTGTCTGCTATCAAAGGAAATATGCCTAAAGGTGTAAGCAGGATTCTGGACAGGGGTGTGGTGAGATCCAGCAGCTTTATGGTCTGACAGTAACACTTCTGTTAGCTTTTCCCTGCACAAAACTGGAAATCTGGTGTTTCCTTATAGAATTTCCTCCCACCTTACTGACAGATATCCATGTGCAGTTACTCTCCTGTGACTTAACTAATGAGAAACCTCTCCAACACTGCAGGATAACAGCTTCAGTGAAATTACCACTAGTATAAAGAATACTGTCCGGCAAGTTACTACATAAAATATGACCAGCTGACTCAAGATGAGATTTATCTGTAGCAGATTTTCAATGAAATTAATTGAAGGATAAAAGAAGATGATGAAATTAATGGAGAAAGAGATTGTTTTTCTATGAGTTGGGCATTCAAATATTCCAGGAAATGGAAACAATGTCTGAAGGCCACCCTTTGAAAAGATTTTTTAAAATACTGTCATGACAATTCCTCTCAAAAGCAGTAGAACACAATAGTACCAAACTACAATAGAATGAAGAAGCCTGGGAACACTGAGCCTGCGTGAGCATATCTTTAAAGATTCACTTAAAAACTCCCTGATCTCTCTGTAACTAAATTAGACTCCAGCACTGTAGGAAGTGGTCTATGGCACAGTGAAGTCTGTGGGAAAACTCACTTAGGCAACCATCTGAATGTAATAATACTGTTCAAGCAAGGCATCACGATAAGCAGCCATTCCTACCATTCACTGAATCTGCAGAATTTGTAGAATATTTCAGCACTGATTATCAAGTCCAGATCTTTCTCACTGCTATCTACAATATAAAGTAAAAGATGAGTTATTCACTTTCAAGACACACTTCTTTTGGTCCACCTCCAGTCCAGAAACTTCAGTTATTTCAATATGCTATTTAAGCACCTGATTACTGAGTCCTGAATGGTGCAATAGAAGGATACCATCACAATGTATCTTAAAACACCATTCACTGCCCCATCACAGTGTTTTCTCATTTCTGTATGGAATATTTAAGGGGTGTATGTTGTTCTGACAGCATATTAAATCAGTGTCTTCTTTGATGATGTACTAACTGTTAACAGCTTAACATTCCCATAACCAGCTAGTAATGGGAAGAGTATGTTGGATTCTACTAGTTTTGAAGTAATGTCAGCCAAAGATATGTAGTATCATAGTTTTACTTAGCTTTTTAAAATAGCTACATCTGGCATACTTTATATTTTATTCTACTCTGTTTTGGATTGTAGTTGTACAGTGCTTTGTGACTTGCCTTGCAAGATCTATGCTTTTTCACTGTGACTTGACCTTTGTCTTGATAACCTTGGACTGGTCTTCAAGGATTTGAGTTTCAAGCACAAAATCTGTTATCATCCTTCATTAAAATATGAATTGTTCAAGTGCTTCATGACTAATACTGTGTAAAATCCTGCTTGCTGAGCATCTTATTTGTTTCCATTGCTGGGACATGGAAAAATTTCATCTGCTTACCCGACATTTTAAAGGTTGTCAGTGATGTGTTGAGCTAACTTGCAGCCTGGTTTTCTAAAGTCTTAATGCTCAAGTTCCAGTCTGGAATTGATGTATTGAGCAATTAAAATTGCTTAACTCTTTAATTTCTCATGAATTTCACCATATTTAAGAAGTTCGTAATGGTATCTGATCTTACAGAGAAGTGTGTAGCTTTATTAATGTTTTTGAAAAACATGACATGGAAAGCAGGCTCATGAGGGAGTAACACTGCATCTTGACAGTGTTGGTTTTGTTTCAGCTTTGAAGACTGAAGCTAAATTCCATTTAGGCTTAAAAGGTGCTGTATTCTGAAACTTTCAAGTATTTCATATGCCTACCAGGCTATATGCTGATGAACAAGATGGGTAGAAAGTGATTGATTATTAATCATTCAGAGAAGCTTTTTATTAAGAATGAAGCAGCAGCTATTCTAAGCTTCCTTGAAACCTAGAATCTTTCACAAATACATATAAAGTTTTACCACATGTAAAAAGGAAGATCTCAGAAATGTCAGATGAGCTTTCAAGAGTCTCTCAAATTTAGCATGTTCTCCATGGAACAAGTTAGAAAAGGGATTGTTTTTTTTTTTGTCTGCTGATATAATAAAGAGCTACCAGGTGGGATGGGAATCTTGCTGGCAAGGCTTATCACTGATGTACATACAGATCTGTTTCTTCTCATATTTGGCTCTTGCACTTTTGATATCAAAGTATTCGAGGGATTGGACTCACTCACATCTTTCCATCTCCAGTCCTGTGCAGTATATTTTTGAAGGAATTTAAGGGTATAAGTAGTGCCAAGCTTTCCATCACACCTTGTTCTTTTATTACTTAATGAACTCTAAAGTACTACATATAAAGTTCCAAAACATGTCTTGCAAAAAAAGCCCTGCAGTACAGTAGAAACACAGTTAAGTAATACTGCTAATGTTAAAGCAGTTACAGTAAGAAATAGTGGATGCGTTATGGTACCTCTGTGGATGGAAGGTTGCAAGTCAGTTAAAGTTTGTAAGGGGGACTAATACCTTTGACTGGACAAGTTGTTATAATATGGCAATTTGTCAAAGCCATTTACAAACACAAATAAAGTGGAAAAGCTATGTAATTTCTGTAGCATCATATGCCTAGGGGTATGTCTATAGTCCAGTGGTCTTGACTGTTTGAGTACTGTCCTTTTCTGTCCTGTAATGAATCTGCACCTATGTCTTGTGACTAGTAGGTTGAATTAAATTGTCCTCAAAGTTGACTTTTGCTGCTAGTCTTTGCAAATGCACCCCCCACCCTCCCACCCCACCGCTGCTAGAAGAAATGCACAGCTGACAAGATTTAGGGCCAATGGTGTCTAGGATTTCATATATCAAAAGATATATGAAAATAGATATACTAAAGTCTACCTGGGCACCAAACAGCTTTACGGATAAGTTATTAAGCTGTGGGACTATATGCCTGACAAGTGAATGACCTTCATGGCAGGACCACTTTCCATCAGATATACTTGATGGTTACACTGAAATAAGAAGGTTTTTAAATGTTGAATTTAATAGGTGCTGTACCTTACTGATTGCTCTTGAATAGCTTTCTTACAATGTTTTGTGGCTGAATTGGGAAACTTCACAGAGTATGTACCTCCTTTGTATTATTGAAGTCTGGTCCATTAGCACTGAGAATTTCATTGGCTATATCAGCAACAGGAAAATCATATGGAAAAAAAACCTGGAAGAAAGGTATGTATTGACGAAGATGACCAACAGTGTTCATCTATTAAATTCTGTAAACATGCTTGACCAAGACAATCTAATTATAGCGTAATCAGCTTGATTGCTGACTTATAGGAAAGCTTTTGTTCTGGTGAACAGATGAGGATGAGCAGCTCTACAGCCAAAGCAGACACTGCATTTGTTTCCTCCTGCTTGTATTAGCTAATTAAAGATACTGTGAATCTTTTCCAGAAACAATCCAGTTGGATCCAGACACCTGTACTTAAATTGATTTCTTACTTTTGGACAATTGGCAATGAGGAAAAAAAAAAAACCCAATTAAATTTCTTCTTGGGGGGAGTACTGGGAGGTGGGAGGAAGACCATCCTCTTCCACAAACTCTGCAACCCATGGAATATCAGGAGGTACTTAAATGAACAAGAGTTCTTCCAAAGTGCTACACAGAAAAATGCTGTCCAAGGGACAAAGAAAGTAAAGGACCCCTTAACTTCTAGAAATGGGAGAACTCTGCTAACATGCTAAAGGACAAGGAATATGGATTTTCATGGACGCCTGGGTGGCAGCAAAATAGCTCTGTTGCTTGCTGTTTCAGACTAGAGATCAAGAGTATTGAGGTCTTTCAGCTGGCAGGTGCATGTTTTTCCTAAATAGTTACAGCTGACAAGCACACCTCTCGTTCTGCTGACCATTACAGGCACATGGTGATGTCCTGTTTGGTTCAATTTCAGTTAGCAAGATATGAACACGGCAGGGATAAAAGAAGGGAGGAGGCTGGACAGGAGATGGAAAAGTATGGAAGAATCAGATGTCAAGCAGCTTGCCCACGGGATGACTCTCTGCTTTTTGATAAATTTCTATGGATGACATGGTAGGTTCAGATTCTGTAGAGTTGAGGCTTTTATTTAAAAGGGAAAATCCTGGAATATTTCTGTTCTAGCCAGAAGGTTAGAAACTTTTAAATGTAAGCAAATGTAGCCAGCACTCTTCCTAAGTGAACACACCAGCTAAAACAACCTCTCATAATACAAAAATGTTTCCATTCCAATCTCACCAGTGAACTCTAAAGCTGAGGAAGTGTGAGGTACTAGGACACCTCTGCGTACAGCAGAGGCAAATGAAGGGGGAAGAGGCAAGGAATGAGGACTGGAGACTGAAAATCATAGAATCATAAAATCAAGTAGGTTGAAAAAGACCTTTAAGATCATTAAGCCCAACTGTTACTCCAGGACTGCCAAGCCCAACACTAAATCATGCCAATAAGGGCAAACTGATCTCCCCTTATGGCTGCCCCTCATGACCTACACTTGCAGTCATCCATCATCTACCCCTCATAGTAGCCCACACTGTATAGCTGCAAACCCTACCTCTCATGGCCACCCCTCATACCCCATGGCTGCCCCTGCTCTCCCCTCATGATTCCCCCTCATGTCACCCCTCCTCTCTCCCCACAACCTCCTCTCATGGACACCTATTATCTTCCCTCACGATCTTTCCTCATGGCTGCCCTTCATCCCTTATGGATACACTTCCTCTCCCCTCACAATCTCCTTTCATGGCCACCCCTCCTCTCCCTTCACAATCTCCCCTCGTGGTTGCCCTTCCTCTCCCCTCACAATTTTCCCTCATGACCACTCTTTACCCCTCATGGCCACTCTTTGTCTCCTCTCATGGCTGTCTTTCTCTGCCTCTCTCTCTCTGGCTGATGTCCCTGACACACCACCTGCGCTGTCCTTTGGATCTGTAATGGAGAAGGTGAGAATGCACTAATTCCTATATTATCCATCTGTATGGGACAAATTTAGATTCAGGTTCCTATGGTCCAAGCCCAGGTTCACAGCTGAGCAGGGAAGTTGCCCAAGAATTGCCCCACGTCAGTGATTTCACCTAAGTCATCCTAAACACCTGCTATACCCTGGGAGAAGAACTGAACACCAGCAAGTCACAAAGAACAGCAAATCTGAATGGACAGAGTGCTAAATAACAGCCAAGCCAGTGGCTGGGTACATGATGACTGGCAGTGTGAATGACAGCTCCCTGTTCTTTAGTATCATGACCCTACAGGGCCCAGCATGTAGCTGCTTTTCATGTCAGTCATTTCTTTTCTTTATGTCATGTAATCATCTTTATGTCATGCTCTCATCTCTTGTAAGTAAAAGTTATACTCCTCCCAGATCTTGAAAGTATGGGTAAGAGCATGCAGTCAAGTGAAGAGGTAAACCTGCTCTGTGTCCTTGTGCTTCCTGTTTTCTCTTGCTTTCTCAAGGCAATGAACATCAGACTTTTTTATCAGCACTCTGTTTTGGAGCCATTACTGCTCATGTGAGTCATATTTACAAGCTTTTGCCCACACCCACCAGTAACAGAAAATTGCTTACTAATTAAAATGAAAGCTGAGGTCCTAATTACATGATTCCAGGAGCTAAGGCTTCAGTAAAAACAGACACTATGAAGCTTGTGCAAATAAGTACTCTTGAGTCCAGGGAGGAACAGATAATCTCCGTTCAAACTTCAGTTTGGGGTATTATTACTCCATGCTGCCCCACATGCACAGTTTCGATGCTTGATCCAGCACTAAGCCTGACAGCCTGTGTCATGTTCCCCTTTTGCACTAGCCCAGAACAGTAAGTTTATTGCATAAACAGCTCACTCAGGGCTTGATAATGTCTCATTTACTTTTGTGACTATTCCTTTATGGCCAGTATTAGGCCTCATAAATTAGGAGAACATCATGGTCATTTCAGGAGCAATTTCAGTTGAGATCAGGGTGTCTTCTCAGTGGGGCAGGAACAGTACTGAATGGTACAGAAGGGAGGAGGCATGTCAAACTGACCACCACCATGTTTAAAAAAATCTTGTGTGTTCCTTCCAAAGGGTAATTTTTCCATTAAATGCATCAGGGAAGGTCCAGATGTCATACTCTGATCTGTCTTCCCTCTGGCAGGTAATGTTCTCTGTACAATTGTTACTGACCAGACCTGTACTACTAAAATCCTTTTCTCCTCCATAGGTGAAATTTTTCCCATCTTGGGGGAGAAACAAGAACAGAAAACCAAACCCAGCCACCAAGCTGATGTAAATAACCCCCTGTGCCTGCCAAAGAAATCAGAACTGAGCTGGACCTGAGCAGGCCTATGTGGGGGACAGTAGATGGATGCCAGGCATGAGGGGGTGAGGGAGGAAATGGGTGCAAACAGACTTACGTGTGACATATGGTTCCTTTTGCTCTTAGTCTAGCAGAAGTTTCTTAGTGGATATGAAGTCCTGTGCCTGGTTGTGTAAAGCCCATTAGCATATGTCTCTGCAGTGGGTTTCTGTGGCAGAGTTCCAGTAATTACTGTTCATTAGTATTCATTAGTACCAGGTCTTGCCTGATTTTGAGTTCATGTTGAATCAGCTCTGCTGTAACATTTTTGATATAGGCTGGATGTAGAGGTCAGCATGGAGGCATTAATTAGGGCTGGTAGTCAGAAGTTATTTTCATGGCTCTCCAGATAGGGTTCGCTTCACATGCACCATGGCTTTTCCTTCTGAAGTGGAAAGCATATATGTAAAGTGGAGCAGTGGTGAGCCTGACACTCAATGGCTTGAGAATATAAAACCATGTATTTAAAGGAAGCCCTAAGCTTGCTTCCTGGAGTGACCTGTTAAAAAAAATTAATTTTCAGGGATTTTTTCAGGGACTTTTCTTTACTGGTGCTTTCACTTATGAATGCTGACACTGAAAAGAATTTGAAGATGCAAAATATGGATGATGGATGATGATGTGATTTGTATTTTTGACTGTTTGTTCCTTTCTTGATGAGATACTGCTGATACAAAGTAACCATGAGCTTTTAGGGTATGCCCTCTGACTTCTACAAAAAGAAGAACATTGAACAACAAACCGACTTGTCTCTTACTAAAAACATAAAGGGGGAAAAATTCCTGTTTGACTAGTTGTCAAACTAGTTGTTAGGCACATTACAGACAAGTTCAAGGTGGTCTTGGAACCCAGAGATTTTGAGAGGCTACAAGAAATTTTCTGTGAGGAACAGCTGAACAAAATCTGAACACGGGTTGGTATTGCTTTCCTGGACAGTTAAAGAAAGTTAAATTATTTCAATTTAATGTATAGCTTTAGAGAAAAGTGCATTTTCTGAGGAAACCTTAAACTATACCTTTATCTGGAAGCACAGCTCTATTTACCTTTTCTATATTTCAGCAGTCTGGAAAATCATAATTCTCAACATACCAATCCTTAATTCTATTAATAACCAGCCTCAGTAGAATGATACTCATGTGAGGAAGAGAAGGTGTACAAAGATTCATACATTGAAGCATCCAGTCAAGATATTTTCTTTCTCAAAGCTAATGCCTCCTTTAGCAGAATTCAAACTTGCAATGCAGAAATACAATTAGCGAGATCACATTCATTTACTTTTCAGTAGCACAAAGCGTTACCATTACTTGGGGATCACCCCGAAGAAATCTGGCAGAAGGATGACGAGTAAAAAGTTTTTTTCAGACTTTCTCATCTTCAGAAACGAATGAAATATTTAAGAGGGAACAGGAAAAATTCATCTAGTAAAGAAGATGCACAGATTGTGACTGCTTTCCTCATAAAACCTTGTCTTTCTACACAACACTACTAATAGAGTTGTGTATCTCTATTAGTTGTATACATTTTAAGATGTACTTCAAAGTACAAAGTCTTTTCCTGCTTGGAATAATCAAAAGATTACATATGATGACAGCAAGACAAGACAGCCTCTAACACTTCCGGGCTCCCTTTAAGGCAGGTGCTTTTTAGCATTCCTCTGCTCTTTTTCCATTTTATGGATCTTTGATAAACTGTACAAAAGTATGAAGTGAGTCTTTTCTCGACACAATGTGTAGTTAGGACATTAACTGTGGATGCTTGAATTTAAATAATGACACAGTGAGGGGACACATTTATGGAATAAATGTCCATTGATGTCTGTTAAATATAAAGATGTGACCTTTGGCTCAGGAGGTTTTTAAGTGACAAATTGTTAAAGGCTGTGAGCAGTTTGGTGGAAGTATCAGCACTTGGCATGTTTCTGTGCTCTTTGTCTGGCCAAAGATGAAGATGGGATACTGGACAAATGAGCCTCTGATATGATGCAGCATAGTCACTTGTATGTTCTTGTCTAATGGCTCCTGACAGATCATGTTGAGATCTTGATGGCAAAGCATTTCTATATCATTTTCAGATTCAAAGAGGATGAAACAGATGCTATCACGCAGAAAGTCCTTTAATTTAAATGAAAACACAACAAAAGATACAGATTAGGAAAGTGCAAAAGTAACACCTCATGTAGCAAAGATGAGGTGTGTTAGTACTATTGTCCATACCCAAAGACTTCTGAGATATTGCATGATATATGCAGAAATGAAAATGAATGACTCTATAGTTTCAAGAGATCCAAGTACCTCCATGAACCTTAGCAGACCTAGGTGTGTTCAGTGAAGGAGCTGCAGAGATTTGCAACCAGCACTAGGAGAGGGAATGAAAAAAACTAGTATTATATTCTGTTTGGGCTGGTTCCCCAGCCTAAAAAATCTGGCACCCTCTGGGATGACCTCTGGCACCAGCTGGTTTATAGCTCAGACACACACATCTGTCTCCAGAACTGAACACCTTTCGGGTTTCCCCTTGCCCTTCGCCAGAAAGCACACATACTCTGGATCCCAGCTGAGCTGGATACTTTTCACTTTGAAATGATTTAAAAGGAGAGACAATCCTCTTTTAGGGCTTCTATGGATTAGATTCTTTCAAAGTTATGCTAATGCTCCTGGCAGATTAATGATGTAAACTTGTCAAATTTGTTTGGGATGCAGTATGGAATACATATATTAATGACCTCCCAATACAATATGATTCATGGGTACATTTAATTAAGCATCATATGGAAACTGGATTCAAAATAGATCCGCTTTGAGCCAGAATGTTTAAATCAAGAAAGTCTGAATTGCAGGACCAATTCTGTAGGATGTTTTGTTAGGAATTATCTGATTATGAGGCAATACACCTTCCTCCCATGAGAAAAATAAAATGCAGACTCCACTAAATAAGAAATAGCAAACCTTTTCCGCCAATAAAAAATTAAAATTCTCTTTATCTGAGGATAAGACAAAATTAAGTTCAGTGGTACATAGAGAGCTTCTTTTCTTTCTTGTCATGTTTGGCATCTTGTTTTAGGATCCCTCTTTGATGTTGTACTCCTGCTGCAAGAGAATTGTTTCTAGTTCAGGGAAAGAATGATGTGTCTTTAATAAACAAACCTGGGAACTAATACAAATCTGTGTTGACAAATGCTTGTCAAGAAGAAAACCAAAGAAACAAAATCAATACATGGTCTTGCATTAAATCACATTGTTTAGATAGGTATTTGCAACTTCCTTTTTTGCCCCCTTTTTTTTTTTTTCTGTTTACTAAATATCTGTCCCTGATTGATTTAGGATAAACCTGAATTTGGCTTTATAACAACAAAAGTTTTTTAAAAAGTTTACAGCCAACCTTTTCAAATATTCTGTCGTTTTTAAGGAAAAAAACATTCCTCCCAGCCTTCCTTATTCTGACACCATTTTACTTTAGAAGATCTCAAAGTACAAGTGAATACATGACACTTGCAGTGTCTCCAGTGTACACATTTTACGTTTGATTTATGACATTACTATATAGGTGCACTTGACAGCTTTCAGATTGAAGCAGAGACAAGAGGGCTTTAAAGTGAGATGGGTTATCTGGGTAAATCTATCAAGGGTTCGTCCTGGGAGAACAAGGAGAGAGGCTTTGTAGAGCCCTGCTGTGTAGCAAGCCTCCATGCTGAGCACATCCCAAGCTCCCTGACAGTTGCGCTCAGCCTTCACTGTAATAACGAATAAAAGGGAGCTCCCTGTAGATTACAGATCTTCCGTGTTTTGACATTGACCTTAATACATAATTTAACCACAAAGCCTGAGAAGTGTGGAACAAGATAAGAAAAGACCACAGAACTGGCAAATAAAGTGATGTTCAATCAGAAATCATATTTGTTCCTGATAGTGGAGATGTGGGCATTAAAAGGGGAGACAGAGAGAGATTGAGAGAGAGGGAGAGGGGGGAAGAGAGAGGGAAGAACAGTCTGGTTTATTTGAAGACTTATGGATCTCTTTTAAAGGACATATGGTTGTCAAATAAAAGTTTGTCCTGGATTCACAGTAAGAAATAATAAAAAAAAAGTCAATGGTTATTAAATTTTCATAGACACTGGGTTGCTGCTTTTCTCAAAATACTGTAGTGGCATTTTCCATGTTTGCCTCATATTTGTGCTTTTGCTTTTAACTCAATGGACTGCAGAGGGGGCGATACATAGAATTACCATAAAGCTGTCCTTAGGCATATATTTAGACTAATCGTGTTTAATATGTGCCATTCTAGACCTTAGCTTGGGTTTCTACATTAAAAGAAACAATTGTTTGGATGCTAAGAATTTGTAGGTTTTTCTTCTTATTTACAGAGAACACTCAATGCACAAGTGAAATGCACAGTGGGATGGGCTGGTTGCATGGCAATAGCATATTTTTACTCTAAAAGAGAGAAACTCATGCACAGCAACAGGATTTTTAGCATAAAGGGTGTGACTGTGGATACTGTTAAAATTAAGCACAATTCTTATGGGAAAAATTATCAGGGATCAAATTATGTACAAAATAACTTAAAAAAAGCTTTTCAAATATCATGAAGGAGGTAAAGAGTTACAAAAATGTGGATTTTTCATCACTTGTGTTAGCTTTAATTTTTGTCCCTATTGGATAACATGCATGACTAGTTAATGTTTTTGCTTCTAAGCATTTTTCGTATGACTCACTTGACATTCTTACAGTACAACATCTCGATGGTAGTGGCTTCAAGAAAATTCCTATTTGGCACTGACATTTTAAATGCAAAATCTTTAAAAATATTTACATTGAATGAAATTTAAATTTACATTAGTGTTTGACTCTGGTTAGAAAATTAAAAATTGATGCCTCATTTTGGATAGGGTTTTCAGCCCCCTCCCTGACCCCAAAATGCTTTAATTCCATCTTGGAAATTTGTGCAGGTGCCTAAGTCACTTGGGTGTTTTTGAGTGACAAATGCTTTAGTGTTAGAACATAGGTACATAATTGGGCTGGTTTGAGATTAATACTTTTGTCTTGGGTGCAAATATTTTGACTCTTAAAATAAGGTCAAATCCTGAGAATAAAGAACTAAACGTGAAAGACAATACACTGTCTGTTGTACAAAGCTGGAATTTTGTTTGTTTCATTTCCAAAAGTAAACAAGTGAGCAAACCACTCTAGGGGAATTAGAGTACATCACTATTATCATCTGGGATCATTGTTGCATGCATACTTTGCAACAGTATAGGGTTCTTAACATATATGTATATATATATAAAATAAGGTGTCAGAAGTATGTTTCCTCAGAGGAGTTTGCACATCAGGAAAACCTCAAGTTTGAAATGCGGTTTTAACACAATAAAATGGTCCTAACATTATCTCCCCATCACCACAGCACTCCACCCACCTTGTAACCCCAGTGACACGCTGACTTTCATTTCAGCAATACAACCTACCCCGCTGCATACTTCAAAGGGCTGAATATAATACTTCAGCCCTCGACCGCCTGCTACATTATTGAAGAACATTATGACAGTTAAAATCCCAAAGCTACATGGGAAGTAATTCTCCAGGATAAACTGGCCTAATTTAGTATTAAGGATTAGGCTCTAAGTCAACTTTGTGCTTACACCAGGCTTGTTAAGAATACAGTTTACTACCTTCATAATGATTTTTCCATTTGAAAAAAAGGAAGCAATAAACAGGGGGAAAACCCCAACTCTAACCCAAACATTTCAGCTCTTTCTGGTCCCTGTATACAGCTTACCTTCAGTATGCTAATCACAAATATGAAACAAGACTTGTTATTAATGTGGAGGGAAAGAACTCCAAGAAGAGAAATAGAATCCATGGAGATGACAGTCAGTGTGGTTTTTAATTACATAGGAGAGGAGACAAAAAAATCTTGTTCTGGTTAAAAATGATTGTGTACAAGGCCTGGCAGGAATGTTGGCAAGGCAGTTTTAGGGAAGGGGGAGACAAATTGCATTAGGTTAGCTCAGGTTAGCTGTAGTATATTAAATACTTGCCCATCTGTTTGGATCCAAATGTGCTAGCTTGTCTTTCATATCTTCTGTTGCTCTGCTTCATCATTTTTCATGGTCATTTTCCTTTGATTTATAAAATAGTGCCAGAGATTTCCCCAAAAATACATTCCTAGAAATACGAAATTACAGGTGATATCTGTTGTATAACAATTCCGTATCAGTTGCAGCTCCAAAGTCAGTAGTTTGCCTTATTGGCATCGCAGTCTGAAGGACTGCCTGAGCAATACATTGCAAACCATGTTGTTGAGAGTCCAAGAAAGGGAACAAATGGCAAGAGGAAGAGGGAAGTGAAACAGAATGCTTTGGATTTGGCAAAAAATCTGGGGAAGTATAATCTGGTGTGACATTTCCCTGTCCTCATTAGGACTAACTTTCACAAACTGATGGAGAGCTGGCAGGTCTGCAAATCTTCTGTGATTGCCTGTAGAGTCATAAGGGCTGGAAATGCAGTGATCGCTCACAGGGTGGCTTATGGGGCAGTTTCTGATTTATGGATGGTAGATGTTACTTTCATCACACAGAGACACAATTAGAGTAGCTCCCCAATTTCATCAGCAGGCCACCAAGCGGACCTGTTTTAGGGTCTAGGAAAACAAAAACAAAAGCAGAGCCAACTGGGGTTGTTCCTTGAGCAGAAAAATAGAAGTTTACTTTGCTCCTTGCTGAAGATCGAGGGCCTGGATTAGATAAAAGTCTCTAGTGTTTTAAAATTGTGTTCAATGCTGAAGAGGTAAGGAGAAAGCTCAGGCAGAGGCTGTATGAAATCTGTAAAGGCAAATACAACAGAAGAGGGACAAAAGATTTGACTGAGTTTAGTGCATAGAAGTATCATATTTTTCATGAGAGCAAAGTGGTAGGAATGGACATTTGATCATCAACCTTCCATTGGATTAAACAAACAAACAAACAAAAAGCTCTAGAAGGGGTATTATTGATAATATAGGTGGACCAAAAGAGTATTTCTCAGAGTCAAAACTATCAGGCCAGTCTTTGTGGATTTAGGGCATTGAAAACTACACTCTTCATTGAGGGCATTGTTCAAAACTACACACCTTGTGGTGGATCAATTAAAAGTTCTCTGAATACTCAGACTAAATGTCTGAGCTGTGAACACCAGTCAAATGGGTCTGCAGGAGAAATACAGGTACTTCTTTTCTAAAAAAAACCATAAAAGATAGCTTTGTCAGCTGATGCAAATGAATATAAAGAAGTCCAATATATGTGCCAGTATCAAGAAAGGAAAAGAAGCTGTGAGTTTGCAAAAACACTCAGACTAGAGCAGGTCATGAAATGAATAAATAGTGTGCAGAGGCAAGCTGTGCATTTGCTCAACAAAGAAAGATGCTGCGAAGTCAAAATAATAGCTAATAAAACAAAGCACAAATGGCCTCCATGTGATGCACAAATTAGGCCCAGGAGCACAAATGAAAGAAGTGTGAGAAACTCAAACATTCTTGTTCAAAAGAAAGTATAAAGTTGGAAAAGTCAAAGGTGAGACTGAAATCTAAAAGGAAGGGACAAATTCCAGGCCTGGCCAAGTGTGAAGTGTCACTGATGTTCAAAGGCACAAAGAGTAAAACAAGACGTTGTAGTAATGCACTAAGGAGAGCAAGTAGTCCATGGGCATAAGCTTGGTCTCGTCACTGAAGTGTGTGCCCAGTAGATTCATAGCCCCAGGAATAAACTGGAACCAGACGTGAATGTGCCAATGCATGAAGTGAAGTGTGCTTGCAGAATAAAGGGGTCACCTTGTGACATTCAAGGTACAATTAATGGAAGATGCAGAATCTCTTACATGTGGCACTAATAAAAGTGCAGCAAAACATGACAACAGATGGCTTCATTCACAGGATCAGCCAGGGCAATAAAACAGGCTTATTCTTTGTAGCTGTGGAGAGAAACAGCAAAAAGGATTGGTCTTAGATTCTGCAGTGACCACAAGATGCTGAACAAGATCATTTAAAAAGGGAAACATTTCTATTTGCTCTCAAGGATCAACAAGTTTGCTGAGATGGCAGAAGCCAAGTTCTTTAGAAGATTAGATACAGACTGAGGGTTTTGGCAGATAACCCTAGGCTCTGAATGCTTCAAAATTTGCTTTCAAATCACCGTTTTGCAGATGCTGCTTCTCGAGATTTCTTTTTGGAATCCATTTAGCACCAGAAGCATATTGCAGTGCAACAACTCAAACACTAGGAGGTCTCCCAGGAATGAAAATACATGTGAATGATATAATAGAAAGGGGCAGCAGAAGTACTGAACATCAGTAATGACTGTGGAGAATACCAGAAACTCAAGAATAAGGAACCTTAAGTTGAATACCACCAAATTGTCAATCTCAAGCTAATAAATGATGCCTAACTCATCTACAGTGGAGGCCTCAAGGGCTATGACAGTGACACAGAACAGGTGTGTGAATGCATATTGTAAGTACAACATGAAACAGCTACAGAAAATTTTGTGGTTATGTCTAAAATCAAAAGACAAGGCACAAAGCGTACACCACTCTTTATGAAATATGAGACAGGACTTGGTGAAACATTGCCGAGCTTACTGCAATTTATTTATTTATATATTTATTTATTGAAAGGCTAAGAGGAGGCTGTGAATGTGGAGGTCCAGCTGAGACATTAACTAGCAACTGTAAGCATGCTGTCAAGATGTGGTCTGCATGATGACATGCAACCAGGTGACCTGGAATGAACTGTAACAGAGTGTATGACCACTAAATATATGTGAAGCTCTGTATTTACCCTGGAGGTGGGATGGATTATGCAAACAGTCATATGGACTCTAAACAGAGAATGATAAAAAACACTTCTCATGCTGACAATGAATCATCTGGAGATCAGTCACAGAAAGCATAAGAACGTGAGTTATCTGAGTAAGGCAAACAAAAATGTAATGAAGAAGTTCGCCAGCAAGGATGCCTTAGAATGACTAGTCAAAAAACATACTAATAAAGCTGTACTTTAGTCACAGATGAAGAGAGAAATCATAAATGATGAACATAAATGAAGACTGGCTTAACTGCATCAAGTAGATCTCTGTCAGTTAGACTGCAATGTCCATATTATTCATATGTTCCAGGTTGCAAAATCAGAAGTGAAACATGATTTATGTGGGTAAGCATAGTGTCTCTCAAGGCATATAACTAATTGAAAAGACCACAGGTTTAGCTGTGATCAAGTGTGTTGCAACTGATGCATAACTGTTAAGAAAGGGAATAGATATTATTGTACTCCAGTTCACTAATTCTGAACTCCCAAATGCTTCTACAGCGTATGCATTTTAACAGAAGACATCAAAGGCCTGATTCACTTTCCCACGTGTAGGATTCTTGTTCTGTTTAAGATGCACAGACATACCTGGAACTTTCATAAGGAATACTGTGGGACTTGCAGGAGACTGATGGCAGCTGGAGGCCATGGTGGGCACCCTAGGGCATCTCAAATCATGTATATACCCTAACATGAGCAAGTTAAATGAGTCTTTAAACCACAGATATCCATAAACAAACCAGAGCACACTCTCTGTGTAAATAAGAATTTGCTCAGAAAACACTTGGTACAAGAAACCTCTGGGGGAAAAAAAAAAAAAAAGGAAGGAAAATCAGCCAAAAAAAACTGCAC
>NDXB01022597.1:211337-223911 GCA_002631895.1 Agapornis roseicollis
AAAAAAAACTGCACAAATATCTGAGACAGACAAGCCTTCATCAAAGAACAACATAGAACTGTGATTTTTGGCAAACAGCATAGAGAAGCCAAAATGGACACAGAACTGTAACAGTCACCAGGTGTTTGCCACAGCCCAAAAATACAGACTTTGGCAAGGTTACTGCTGTCAGAAAAGGGGAGCGAGGATACATCACCTGGTTTACATTCTGGGATTGGAGCCAGTGAATGGACTTCACAGACAAACTTATCATTTTGGTATTGTGCTTAGAGGAAAACCTATTTAGACTTTGGTATTTGGCTGATATCCCTGCTCTTTTTTTAAATTAGAGCTACAAGGTCACCTTATGAAAGAGCTGGAGAATCCCCCTGATTAGCTAGCCCAACACAAGCCTGGTGCAGCACATGTGGTACGTAGACGCCTTGTGTTTAGCATGGATTTGGCCATTGCTAAGCTGAAAGTGAGCATGAAGAACAGGCACTTCAAGAGCTTCAAGAACAAGACTCTTTGATTACCAGTACTTACATGTCAAGACTGAGCCCAAAATCATGTTTGTAGTTCCATCAATTGAGGAATGCAAGGGTTAATAGTTGGGGAATAACTGAATTAATCTGAAAGCCTGTTTCCCACAGTAATTTCTTTGAATTCTCCTTTTGCTTATCCTGCGGCCATCACTCAGGTAAAACCACCTCCTGCTGCCACTGGTCGAATCACTCTAAGCTCTTCGTTCCATAGGCCCTGTCTTCACCTTCTGTATCCAGGTCAGTCTCTGATCATCCAAAGCAAATACTGCTAGATGTGAAAGGCTGCAACTGAGCTGTGCTGATCATCATAACTCACGCTGAAATGGAAGCTGAAGATGTGCAGCCACATGGGATGAGACCTTTCTTGTTTGGGAGGGCAGACATCATTGTGACACAGGGACTTTTCTTCCAGGGCAGGGCACTAAACATGCCTGTGGCACTCTGCAGACAAGAATGAATCTCTGTCTTAACACAGTATTGTAATTTCAAAGCTGTTTTAGAATTACCAATGCAAAGAAAAAGAAAGAATCCCACAAAATTGCTGTATTTGTTTGTTGTTTGGTTTTTTTTTTTTTATTTTTTAACTTGACCAGAGCTTAATCAAATTACTTTATGTCTAATAAAGGTCCTCTTCCAAAAATGTGCTGGCTGTTTCCTTTCATATGTTTTATTTACCATATGCTTTATGAACTCTTGAAAATGCTGGGTGAAAAATTGTATTGTTGATAAAAATGTCACATAAGTAGTGGAGGCTGCTGCACTTATGAAGAATGAAAGAAACAGTTTTTTTGAGTCAGAAAGCCTGGGGCAAATCAAAATCCTCTTGAAAACTTCAGTGGTAGTTTTGCTTGAGTGGAGTTTATAGACTCATGAGCTCTGCGAGTTGACAGGCACGCTCGTATAATCTTTACTACATGTGCATGTTATTTAATAGGATGTTTGCAAACAAAATTCCCAGGCTGGAAAATCATTGTCTTAAATGGATCTGAGGTCCCAGCTTAGATCTAAATCCATCCTTTGCTGCCCTGGGAAACATTCAAAACCTTTGGAGGAAGTTTCCCTGTTTCTGTTGTATACAAGGAGGAAAGGATATTAAGAGTGGTCCCTAAGCATCTCACCTATTGTCTGGGATCTGGGGCCTGGGACAAACAGTACATCTCATGTCTACAATCTCTTCAGGTAAAGCTTGGCTAGGACATGTGACTTTCTTCATGCAGAAGAAGAGGAACATATGCATTCAGAAAACTAGTAAGATGGGTGGATGGCAGTCTTCCTAAGGTCCCTCAATATATTTTGTAACAAATTCCCTTCTACTAAAAAAATATAGTTGAATCAATTTAATAACATGTTCAATTGAAAAAAATTGTTAAGTGAAGGAAACCTTTTGGGTCCCAATTACTGTTAATTTGTAATCCAGTGAGGTCAAGTACCTGATTAAATATTTATATAGGAGAAAGGTCATAGTCTTTTGTGATCTTCTTTGCCCTGTGTTAATTCTCCGTCAGATGCTATGAGTTCTTTTTGGAGAACATTTTAACAGAGAAAGTAATCCTTGCTCTTGGTCTCAGAAAAGGTAACTGTTGGGGTTTGATGTCAAACAGCTGATTTCAATCACTTGCAGTTGCATACGTTTTTAGCTCAAGTTTTTCCAAAGCAATTAAGTGGTTTTAGATTTGTAAGGATTTGAATGCTCATCTTGAGACCTTTGAAAGGCACTAGACTTTAAGGAAATGACAAGTACCTGATCTCTGGAAGTTGGGTCACTTGAAGGAGGTCTCTGCTGGACATGTGTATGTCATATGGAAGCATTCCAAAATCACTAGTCACTTTGAAGAAACTTGCACTCAAAGGACAAACAAATGTATTGGTTTATTTCTAATTCATTTTATAATTCTATTTCATTTTATTCTAATATAATTCTAATTCATTTTATAATTTAAAACCCCCAAAAGAGGTGTGTCATATCAGGCTCAGGGATGTCAAATGAGGAAATAAATACCTAGGTGGAACTCAGACAAAACCAACTAGAACCAACAGAGGTTTGCCAGAATTTACAGATGGAAAGGCAAACCACTCTGTCTGTTCCTCCAGCTGGAGGGATGGGGCAGATGCAGCTCAGCCAAACCTTCCCTTTGCTCTGGCACTGCATGGGGCAATGCACTCACTGAAGTCAGGATGTGGGGCCTTGGACATCCTATTGGGGTGAACCCAGCATCTTCTAGGAAGTGGTCAGGAGCCCCAGGTGCTCTTTGGGGTTGTCTGCCTGCAAGTGGCAGCCTTTGGCATCCTAATGTGTGACAGCTTCTGTGGAAAACGTGCTTTGTCATTCTCATGTTAAAGTGAATATCTCTTTCTCTACACTATTTTTTTTTTCTTGACATATTTTAATTCTTTTTTAGTAAAAATTAATTTTCTGAGTAGCTGTCTGTTAATGCTATACGCATATACATACACACACACACACATAAAAATGTTGCATTCTATCAAAAGGTTCTACACCAGGTAAATGTATGGGCTAACTTGGAAGCCACAGGAAGTATTTAGGGCAAATATGGTGCAGAAGGACGGCAACAAATATAGTTCTAGTTACCATAACCGCTTACATGATGTATCATCCAGATAAAACCTGGGAGTATGAGACAGTTATGGGGTTTTGCATTTATTGTGCAGATTTTTACCTGGGGAAAATCTGTATGGAGTAATTCATATGATCTGTAACATGCCTGTAACAACATGTGATCAAGGGCATCACTCTTTTGCCTGTCCTATGCTAAGTGGGAGGGGAGCAGGATCCTGAATGCAAGGCATGCCCCTCCAGAAGTCTTCTACCTTCTACCAGCTGGGTTCTTTGAACTTTCAGGACAACTTTAAGGTTATTTTCATTGCATTGGATAGCATTTACTGTTCTTTCAATTGTGGTCTTAATAATATTTTTGAACTTTATTTGGAGAAATTTCCCTACTGTGTGTATTTTCCTCACTGCCAGCCGTTGGTTTAGCTTGCTTGGACAAAAAGCTGTCTTTCAGCCAGTTAATGCTTTACGTCAGTACAAGGAAGTAAAATAAAAATTACATTTTCTATTTAATTTTATAATCTTTACACTGAAAACTTTAGATACCCTGTATTTTATAGTGTCAGTTTGTTCATAAAGCTATGTTCTTTTTAAATTAAAAAAAAAAAGAAAACAAACAGATACCTCACTATATTTCTTATGTTAAAAAAATGATTGCACAGAATACCCTAAGTTCTGTTACAGGAGTTAAAATCCAGCGAAACCAGTGAAACCAATTCACGGAATTCTGTGATGCTTTTCTGGGTTAATGCTATTGGAATGCCCCAGTTGGGTATAACTTGTACTAGTAAATATGCTTTATTGCACTGCTTTTTTGTCTTTTCTAGCCAATAATTACTTATTGGCTGAATTCAAAGTCTTTTGCCAGTGGACACTGAGTAGTACTAGGGGAAAGATGACTTCCACCTATTTACAGTATATTTTTCCCCCTTGTTGTGTGTAATACACTATTAGCTGAGAGACTGATGGTGATGCAGACAAAGCAGGTAGCTGTATCCTTAGGATGGTAGTATTTCCACTACACTGCCCTTTCATGAAGAATAATTGTAGAATTAACAGAGCATTTGCTGTCATAATGCTACACTTCTCCCTCATTTGTCAGGTTTGAAATGTGGGCTCTTGGGAGTAGTGGTTATCTGTTATTCCCTGTTTCTATAATATTGAGTGGAGTCGGATGGTGATATAGTAGTTAGAATTTTCTCATCTGATACTACACTGTCAAACAACAGTCAATCTAGGCTCCCATTTTACCCAGCGAGCAGAATTAAACACTTAAGAATTAGTTTTTTTGGGGTTTTTGTTGTTTGGTGGTTTTGTTTGTTTGTTTGTTTTTGTTTTGTTTTGTTTTGTTTTGTTTTTTTCCCCCAAATTTGAATGTTCTAGTACAGAAAGAAAACTCTTGCTGTAAGAAACTGTATCTGTTCTTTTCCCAGAACATGTAGAGTTCAAGGCCAGGAAGTGGTCATCTTGTCTAACCTTCTGTATTATCACAGACCATTACATATACCAAATTACACATATAGAATCCAAATAACTTGTACTTTAGTGAAATAATATCTTCAGAAAGATGACCAGTATTACATGGAAAAAGCCAAGAAATGTAAAAAACCTACCATTTCTAGTGGTACAGAGTTCCCAAACTTAATCACTGTCTTGCAGCATTTAAACCAAAGATGTTTATTCTGAGATGAATTGTCTGGCTTCAGCTTCTCTGCCTTTGGGTTCTTGTTATACTTCTCTCTTCTAGAATTTTGCACAGTATTTGCTACCTGAGAAGGTGTTTATGTACTGAAATCTAGTAACCTCCCAGTCTTCTTTCAATAAAATAAATATACTGAGCTGCTGGAGTGTCTCATTATAAAGCATTTTCTTTAGCTCTTGGGATGCTTTCTTCAAGTTCTCCATTTTCTCCATTTCCTTCTTAGAGTATGGATCCCACATCCACTCACCAATGTCATAAACCTCTCTGTTTTGTACTTGCCTCCCATGTTTAAACATACAAGGGCTGTGCATTTTTTGCCACTGTAAGACACTTTGAATTCCTGTTGAGCTGCAGTCACACTGGATTTTGTTTATTTTAATTTATCTGCAAATATTTCTGTGTAATATTCTGTAATTGCATGGTAAATTATGACTGTAAAATTTCAGGGTATGTAACATAAGAGGGCAAATAGTTTCCACTACACTCCCAGCAGAAAGGTCTTGAACACTGGATATGCAATGACATTTTTCCAAATCTATCAAATCTGGGTATTAACACACTGACAGACTCCTCCAGAGTGACACTAGCCAAATAATTTGACTTACCATGTTGCATTAGATTTTTGTGCATGTCAACAGTCTGTGATGTGATGAGCCAAAACACTAAGGGAAACAGTGCTCTTCCAAAAATGACAATTTAAGCCCATTTTAATTTTCTTACTTCACTAAGCTTAAGGGTTGGCAGCTGGGAATCCAGCTCACCCCCTCAATAAGACTGTTGCTTTCAGCCAAGGAATCTGCAGTATGTTTTAATGGAGTAAATTAGTTACATAATAAAGAGCTTGATGGCTTTGGAAGCTGAACTGAATGCTCCTTAGAAGAGAGCATGCTTTCTAAAATAGAATATCACAAAGCACATTCTTATTCCTAAGTGCAGAAAATGCCAGCTTGGATTCATCATTACAGCTGGTAAGCTGCATTTTCCTACTTGTATCCCAGCCCAGTCCAAATAAGGATTTCCTTCTGTCTCCTTGGCCTTTTTAATCCATGCAGTTTGGAAGAGAGAAATACAGCACTTGCCCACTCTCTCATAACATCTGTGTTACTAGAACCAGATCAGGAGATACAGGAAGTCCTTGATCTAAGAGAACCCTAAACTTGAAGAAAGCTTAGACGGTAAGCTGCTAGGGACAGGGCTGTTTTGCTGGTGTTCCTACAGTGCCTTTCACAGTGGCATTCTTGTCCATGACAAAAAGCTCCCAGGTGCTCAAGCAATAAAACTGGAAAATATGCAAATACGTTCCTTGAAGATCCAGTGCTTTGACGGATCAGGGCCACAACTCAGTGGATGAATGATGTTGGCTCACAGCAGCTGAACAAGCCCTATTGTTTTAGGAAGCTGTCATCTTGTGCTCCAAATTCTAATCCTTCATTAAAAATAGCCTCTAGCATATAATTGCAAAAATAGCCTTTCCCACTTGGACTGACAGCAAATTGATGCCATGTTGCCTCTAGCTTCTGTAATAACTGGAGACAGCAGCTCAGAACGGCCTATATTCACTTGTTTCACTTCAATATCTTGTTCACTCTGAAGCTTAATGATGGCTCTCTCAGAGTTCATACTATTATTCAACTTACGATCAAATATGCAAGAAACACGAAAAAAATGATCAACAGGGTTTAGCATATTTAGAACATTAAAACCCTAAAATATGTGATTGTTGCTTTCCATGTGATCCTTCTTTCACTCAAACATTATCCTCTGTTTCTTGCCAGGCAAAAGCCACTGTTTTCCTCACCATGATGAATTCTATATTTCATAAAAAACATATTTGTTACTATAGAGGGCATTGGCACTGGTTCTTAAACAATCACGCTTTCTTGGTTCCCCTGGTTTTACACTTATAAGAATGTAACATTGTGTAATTTCTAGTTTGTTATGTTTAAAATAAGACGGAATATATGTTTGTTCAGAGTGTCTGGCTCATCTTCTAACTGGAAATGTGCATAGCATGCTCATGTGAGCTACTACGTTCCGCATTTAATCTGCAGATGAAGGAGTCGTGGAATGAACTGAGTAAAATAAATAAATAATTTTAAAAAGTATATCCAAGACAAAACCAACTGTACTGCAGCCAATTGGGAACTTTTCTTTGGCTTTTAACATCTGGTAAAAAACATCTGTGGCACTGGACTAAAGAGCAGGTGCAGCATTTAAGAACAAGGATATTGAGATGCAGATGGACAATGTATGTAAAGGGTTCAGGGGAAACTCTTTAAGGATCAGGAAGTTAAAGCAACATATTCAAAGGTAGCCTAGGGAATCAAGGGATAATTTCTTTTTTTTTTTTTCCTGAGGCTGAGTCTTAAATTTTTGGTGTCAGTATGTGTGAAAGAAGGAGAGATTTTGAGATCTGGAGAAGACCTAACATGGTCTAAAGAAAATATTTTGATCTGGAACACTGCAACTAGAGCCAGACGCTATTCCTATACAAACCTTTCACCTACCCAGAATCTATTAGACATGCACAAGTCCTTGTGAAAATGCACTTTTATAAACAAAGAATATATGTGAGGCTGTGAAAACTTGTCATACAGTATGACAACAGTTTGTTCTTTCTCTGTCATAGCTTGAAGATGAAGTGTGGTAAGAAGAAAATTGAATTAATGTTAGACTTCTGTGAGGATATCTTTATTAACCACCTTGAGGAATATACAAGAGAAACCATTCGAGTATGAAACTCTTAGTTTTTCTCTCCTGTGAAATCCTCCTGGTGTTTGTTAATTTGCTAAAGACATGGCAGAAAGCAGTCTTCCACAACACAGCCAATGTCAGGGTTTGCATAAATCCTGCAGTGTCACAGGGTAACGCAATCTATGATATCTTCTGTAAACCTGAAAATGCCAGTTAATTTCAAAGGTGTGATAAAGAGGAAAGATTTTTTTTTTTTTCCAATAAGATAAATGCTTTTTGCTGAATAATTTTTGCCACTCAAAAATCCTGGTTACATGAGGCAAACAGAACATAATCTGGAAATTAAGACAATTTTTCTATCACCTCTGCAGGGCTTTGTAATAACAGATTTTTTCCCTGATGCAGTGAAGTCTGTTAACCTGAAATATTTCAGAGTATTCAAAATGTTTCCCTTTTTGCCGTAGTGGAAGTACAAGGGAAAAAACCTAAGGATGCATCACAGATTAAAATGCTACCAAAGAACTTGTTTCATGTGGTTTATAGTTTATTTTGCCAAAGCACATTTTTAAGATACAGGTATTCTTTTTTTTTTTTCAGGTGGATTTTGAGTTGCCCTATTTATAATAATGTATGATTATTTTACTTATGAATTTCTGTTCACCAGGGTGATAATAAACATACACTCTACTTTCCTGCCTCTACAGAGCTGGAGGCGGGTTTTCACCTTGTCCTAGTTAGACCAGTCACTGATACAACGTAGAGGCAATCATTAAATACAGCTGCATAGTTTGCCTCACTCTTTCCTTCAAAATGTATCTGAGAGACCCTATGGTTTTAACCTTATCAGGCTCTTTTTTAGCAAGTAAAAAATGCCAGAGGAGATTGTCTATAAATATAACGACACTTTGAAAAATCAAGTTGTTTGCCTAAAGATGACTGACAAACTAAGTAAGTGTTAATTACCTAAACTAATGTAGCTGGGCTGATCTGTTTATCAGGCAGAAATTTTGTATATCATGCATATCCTTTATTATTGTTGCATGTCAAACTGAGGTGGGATTTGCTTCAATTTTTGAAGACTTGTTTCAAAAGAATGTAGCTAAAGTTTGCAAGAGAATTATTTTTGTAATATTTCCCCACAAGGCTGGCTTGTCAGCCTTATCAAGGTGCTTTATGCTCTTGCTTATAATGTAATATTTAATACCTTTGTTTTTTGTATTTGGTTTCCTTGGTACCATTAGGGTAGAACAGGATAAGGAAAACGCAGATACAAAAGTGCAAGTCTTGCTTTGGCAATTAATCTGTCAACCTATGTGCAACCAACTGCATGAATAAAGAGTAGGGCCCCAATTCTGCATACAGACACCCACCAGAGCACTTCTCATCCTTTGTGTGGGTAATTTCACCTATGTGTTTTCACTGAGCAAGAAAACAATTTCCATTTCATTGCGAGGGGAAGCACGGAATGGCACAAGTGAGGTTTAATGTGGCAATTTCTCCCCTTAACACTCTAAGGTGTTTGAAGGGGGTATGTGAGGTATGTATGCCTAAGAGAATCAGCCACACAATTCCAAATGCATGGGATCCATGGTTTTGGCTTATTGTAGCATTTAGCAACCTGCTCAAGTAATTTCAAAAATAACATTTCAGTTCTGTGCTGCTTGGAGATGTTGGATTTTGCCCTATCCTGAGTTTTTTGATTCCTAAATGTAATGCCAACTTCAAGGGGCCTTATCAGAACCAGTGTTACCAAAAGCTAAGAGATTCCTGTTCCCAAAATACAAGGAATTAAAATAGAATTTTTTCAGGTTATATCCTGTTTATTTTCAACTTTAGTGAGGGGTCTTAATCCTGAATTTATAAGTGGTGCATTCACCCCTGGTAACAGGCTTTCCCTCTCCATGCTCTTTCCCATTGTGAGTCCACTGGAGCTTCGCTGAGTCTCAGCTGCATCCTCCATTAATTGGAGAATGTACTCCACTTGGTCTTTAGAATAGTTAGGGTTGGAAAGGACCTTAAGATCATCTAGTTGCAACTCCCCTGCCATAAGCAGGGACACCTCACACTAAACCATGTCACCCAAGGCTCTGTCTAACCTGGCCTTGAACACTGCCAGGGATGGAGCACTCACAACTTCCCTGGGCAACTCATTCCAGCATCTCACCACCCTAACAGGAAAGAATTTCTTCCTTACATCCAATCTAAACCTCTCCTGTTTAAGTTTGAACCCATTACCCCTTGTCCTATCACTACAGTCTCTAATGAAGAGTCCCTCCGCAGCATCCCTATAGGCCAACTCCTTCATTTTTCCTTCTTCACGACACTTCTCAATCTAGCCCAGTAATGCTGCTCTGAAAAGACATTCCAGTCCTATTTCAATCTCCTACTTTATTTATTTTCTGCTCATTTTTCCTTGTCCTCTATTTCTTCAGTTCATCCCCATAGGAAAGTATTAAGGGACTCCTCTTTCATTTTTTCAACCTCATTTTTATTCTTTGGTCACTTCCCACCACAATGGTCATCTCTACTAGAAGCGACATCTCTGGAGAGAAAAAAAGAGACAGGCCTTTTAAATAACTCAGTCCTTGTTATGAAGAAGTGGGAGATGACAGCCATTTTCAGGCACAGTCCTTGAAGGAAAGCCAGGCATTCTGTGTTGATTTCAAAGCCCTTTGTTACCAGAGAACATTTTTTGTATTTTTTACATTCCCAAATGCCAGCCCTCTTTGCAGCATTCTGTGTCAAATCCAAACAGTATTTTGAAATGCCATTAATTTCTGATAAGTTAGCGTAGATAATATTGATATGGCTGTGCATCTTTGTACAGCGCATGAGTCTTTTCATTAGTTTAACTGCTGCCACGTTTTCTGAGTCCAGTTGAACATTTTCTCATAGGTCCTAGAGAACTAATTTCATCCAGCCAAAGCTGGCACAAGC
This sequence comes from Agapornis roseicollis, assembly GCA_002631895.1. NCBI lineage: Eukaryota > Metazoa > Chordata > Aves > Psittaciformes > Psittacidae > Agapornis > Agapornis roseicollis. Next base: position 221,767 of record NDXB01022597.1, read on the forward strand.
TGCATCTGGGTTTAGGTTTGCTTGCTCTGGCTTTTGGAGTGGATGGCTGTTTACATGAATGAATGGAACATTTTCAACACCAAGAAGCAAGTGGTACTGAATTTGTTATGAATTCGAGATGTGATACTTTAGCAATGATGGGTGCTATGGCAAACTCAAAGACAGTAACTATCCACTGACACTTCAGGGTAAAAACCAGGTAGAAAACACACATTTTACCTTCAACTCCTGTCAAAGAGAATAGTGCTGAGTACATAAGAACCACTTATGCTTTTCTTCTTTTACAGAAATATTCCTGGATCTTATTTTTATTGCTTAAAACAGAGCTCATGAGGCCACATATGCTGTGAGATTTCTTCACTCAGTAAGCTTTGGCATTTAAGTCTCACAAATTATGTGCACTCATTAGCCATGTTCTCATAGGTACTAAGCACCTGAAAACTGCAGGTGCTAAGTTACTAGACAGCCCTGAAAACTGAGTGCAAGATGTAGACAATTATTTTTCTTACCAGCACTTGTTTCACTAAGCAGTGTTTCTGGCCACATATGCTCTGTAAAGGGAAACTTTTGTAGTATTTGCTATATTGTTTCAGAAATGGTTTTATGATTTGTGGCTTCCAGAAAAATATATTCCAATAAAACAGCTTTGACACTTGTTTCACCTGGTTACTCAAAATATTAACATCTCTTTTGAGTGAAGGTATGGCAAGTGCATTGAGGACGTAGTAATCTTGGGCATTTCCTCTTTCATCACAGACAACTGACACAGAAATTGTTCCAGCTAATTTCTTTTTTCCCCCGGCAACATGGTAATCAAAGACTTTAGGGAGATACTCAGTATGCAACCATTGAGATGTTGGCATGACCCCAGGAGATTTTAGGTTTGCTTCAAGGTAGTAATACAGACTTGGGTTATCAAGATCACTGAGTGCCACATTAACACGTGTAAATGCTCCCACCATATATAAAAAAAGGGTTCGTTGAATTGTTTTGGTCCTAAACAGTTACCTGTTACACAGCAACAAAATCAGCTCTCCCCTTGCTATGTGCCTGTGGCTCCAGGATGGCCAATAGCATGGAGGATTTCCTCTCATCCAGGACAGTAGTGCTGCCACACCACGTGCACAAAACACCACCACTAGAAACATCAAATGGCATTTTGTGGGGAAAAGACCAAAGCCATTTGAAAACATTCCTTCATTTTGTGACTGGTTTTGTTTGCCTCAGTCCAGTAGCTTTGGTCTTAAGGCATGTCATTTTCTTAGGCACCTGACCAACCTGAGGGCAATGGACACTTTTGGAAATGGGATAAAGAGAGAAAAACAAGAGTTTCTCCTGTTTTCCCCTTCTTCCCACCTGACAAAGAGCACTTTAAGAGTCTGAAGGGGTGCTGGTGTTACATATTGTACTTTTCACAGCATTGGGGGTATCTCTCCTCCCTAAAGTCTGTGTCTGTTTATTGGCAGTGTCAATAAGGTGCTTCCTTTGCTTAGTGAAGCTCTGGCAAAGTGATGAAGTAGTTCCTCTTCAAGAGAGTTTCAGGCCTCCTCCCTCATGTGCTCCCTGGGGATTTTCCCCTCTGCTCCTCAGGGTTGGGAATGGACAAAGAGAGCCCAGGAGTAGTATGGGTCCTGGCTGGCCAGAGCCACCCAGGTGTAGCGGCAGGTCTGGGGAGAGCTGGGCCCATGCTGGTGACTTCTGGTACCTTTCCTGGCAGCGTCACCCTTGTGGGTCAGTACAAATACACAAAAAAGGGGCTTATAAGGGATAAAACACTGGGTGCTGTGTTGCTGCTGGGCAGCGCTGAAAGGTGTGCAAGGATCCTGCCTGGTTTTGGAAGGTGTCACCTAAAGTGAGAGACTGTCCCCTTCATGGGGCCTGGCAGTGCTGCTAGTGGAACCCACTGAGGCAGGCAGTGACCAGTGACTGGAGGGGAAGTGGTGAGCAAGGCAGAGCGATGGGATGTGAGGTGGGGCAAGGTGAGCTCCTTGGTTAATGCTGTCTCTGGTTAGGATCATCTGGCTAATGTAAATGCTGGATGAGTGAGCACTTCCAGATTTCCTTAGGATTTAAGGGTTAGCTAAATATGCCCTTCTAGAAAAAAAAAAAAAAAAAAAAAAAAAAAAAAAAAAATTTTCTCACTTT
>NDXB01022597.1:232943-244916 GCA_002631895.1 Agapornis roseicollis
AAAAAAAAAAAAAAAAGGAAATAAGTCCTTTTTAAAGTGTAACTTCCTATTGTTTGATGTGTTGTGTAAATTAAATGTGAACTTCCATTGCCTGGAACCTCAGCTGACTTCATCAAGTATCAAACCAACAGGAATCTTTAGGGAGAGTGGAAAATTTGAGTGTTCTCCCTCTCTGTATAACACGCATGTTCCTTTATCACTGGGTGTGTCATTTCAGTTATGTGTGCTGCAAGCATACAAACAGAAGTGTGGCTGGGATGAGAACTAGGCAGGCTGTTTCACTTCAGGAACATTAACTTCTTGCTTTCCGCGATGGCAGAGCATTCCCAGGCCTGCCTCAATGTTTCTCTGTGCTCCTGGCATTCAAGGTAAATATCCTGAAGCTGCTCAAAATTAAACAAGTGAAAGTAGTTAGTGCTTGTATATGGTAATTCCCATCTGTGGAATGCAGTCATGCTTTTGTGAGGGAGAAGATGAGGCATGTTAAAATGAAGTGTTCTGCATGCAGTGAAACAGTAAGTTGGTAGTAGAGCCTGGAAAAAGGAAATTGGATCTTCAGATTGCCAGCCCGTTTCCTCCACAGCATGAACTCTCGGTATGGCATTAATACCAGCATTTGTATTTCTATTTCAGGGTGGGTTATTTTTCCAATGAATATTTATCTACATATGGTTGGGGGAGGAGAATAAGTGTAACCCTCATCTTCCCCAGGGTGTTGCCTTTAACCATTCATGGGTACATTAAAGAGGAAGATTGAAGATTTGTGTGTCAGTAAGTTAATGGGTTTCTTTATCACCCACTTGGGTTTCAACCTATTCCACTCAAAACTGATCATTTGCAACAAACATGCCAGCTCTGAAGGCTGTAAATTCTGAATGTTAATTCAGTGAGTGGTGATCCAAGAGGAAAACAAGGAATTAAATGCTAAATGACCAAGCAGAAGAGAGGCCCCCCCCACTTCCCCTCCCCCCCAAGTTCAAGTCTAAATGAACAATAGATTGTTGCCTGTCCTGTGACACCACGTACAGAGTTTCTAGATCTATTTCTCTTGATTGTTGTAAGGTACTTAGATTGTGTCAATTATATTTTTGGAGGAAATCAAACAAACAGACAATCATTTCTTTCAGTGGATAAGAGAAAAAAAAAGATCTTATGGACTCATAGAATCATAGAACAGTTAGGGTTGGAAAGGACCTTAAGATCATCTAGTTCCAAGCCCCCTGCCATGGGCAGGGAACACCTCACACTAAACCATTCCACCCAAGGCTCTGTCCAGCCTGGCCTTGAACACTGCCAGGGATGGATCATTCACCACTTCCTTGGGCAACCCATTCCAGTGTCTCACCACGCTCACGGTAAAGAACTTCTTTCCTATATCTAACCTAAGCTTCCTTTCTTTAAGTTTGAACCCATTACCCTATATTATCATATATATAGAAAAATTTTGGGCAATTAATGATTCTTTCCAGTGAATACAAATGACTGCCATGTTATTCTGTGGATTCAGGAAGTGGAAGATATTTGATTCTTTTTGCTTTGTTTGTAACTCACAACAGCTAACTAAGTTTTGTTTATGCTTGCAATGCTGCATATCAGGGCTGCATTCAAGTGCAGCAAAAGCCAAAAACTGCAGAAAGTCTGGGTCCTTGTTTTGAGAAGTAGCATGCTGTACCAAATAATAAAATGCCATAAAATGAGACACAGACTCCATCTCTAAAGCACCTTGTGAGAATGGCAGAACAAAGAAATTCCCACGCTAACAAGTTGGGTTTTGGTTCTCTTCTGCAAATCTGAATCCTTGGAGAAGGGATATACTCAAAGACCATAGACCATCTACTGAAGTTGCTGCTTGGGAAACTACAGCTTGCTTTATTGATTTTTTTTCAGCTAGAAAATTGTTACCTTCTTACACTACCTGATTGAAATAAAGTTTATGTTGCTGGAATCAGGTGACTGAGATCGATAATGATAGGGTGAATGTAAGCTATTTTTGTGTAAGTTAGCCTTTGTAGACAGGTGAGGCATATAAGGAAAACAAAAGGCAGGGAATTTTCTTGAAATGCAGGTTTTTAAAGGTTTGTTTGACCCCAATCTGGATTTCTAGGAAGTTTTAAGGAAGGTCAGTTGATTACAAAGCCAAGTGATTTTCGTTGAGCATATAAAGTGGTGGCCAAGTCCTGAGTGTCCTTGCTTGGGAATGGTGCATTAAAATTATCCTTCCTGGTTTTGAAGCTGAAAGTTGTAATGAACATTAATTGCAAGCACTCTTGCATGCTTTGGCTCCAATTTAGTCTCCATCTAAATTAGCTAGAAATCTATGGGCTTGATTTATTGCATTTGCAACAGTCGCACTAAAGGAAGGTAATTCCTTCTGAAAATGCCACATGCAGGCAGGAACAGGAAACCAATTAGGAATCAGTGGATGATAAATGGGCATTTTTACCAGCAGTTTACTTAATATCCCCATTAAATAAGCCTCTTTGCATTTATCATTTCATTCTCCCTCAGTCTATAAGGTCCTTTAATTGCTGCCTAAATGAGCCCTGTGTTTCAGTCCAAATTTAATCTTGGATGGGGAGAGAGATATCCTTTCCAATGCTTGCTTGCCCAGCTGCCAAGAACTGTCAGAAATGATCACATAACTTTGCACATTTTTCACAGTCTCATTGGAGAAACGTAAGATTGACAGAAACAAAAAACCCACAGTCCATATTTTTGCTTTAAATTGTGAACTATATTGCGAGCAGCCCTTTTCTTCAATTGCATTTCCTGTATTTTTATTTTTTTTTAAGTTGCACTAAAAATAGATGGAAGCTGTAATGTTGCCCTGTGCTTTTTCGTTTTGGAAAGTTACCTTCAGTGGAAGTAGATGTGTGGCAGAACTAATGAAGTGTTACAGAGTTTGTGCAGCAAACAATTACAGGCTGGCTGTGGCTGGGTGGATTGGTTACTGAACATGTGATTTCTGGGTGGAACATGGCATCTCCAGGCTAAATGGCAGTAAAAAATGATAAAGAATCACATCAACCTGCCTTTTAATTAATTTTTCTTTTCTCCTGTAATGCTCAGATTTGGAGGTCGAGGGTTTGGGCTCTTGTGGTTTTATTGATCCTGTTATTTTGGAGGTCTTCTTCTGAGTTTGGAGCATAAGCAGATGTTTGCAGCATATGTAGAATTAATGGATCAGCCCCCAAACATTGTTTTGGAAGGGGACATTCCCAGACACTTAGAGTCAACCGATTCCTGAACTGCAGTGGACTTTCACCTGGGTGGTCCAGATGTCAGACCTCATGCCAAAAGTACAAAGCCTAATCACCACTGCTCTCAACATCACATATTTCTGAAAAATTGGCAGCAAGTAACAGGCCCAGAGGAGGAATATTACCCAAATATCTACTGCTGATTAATCTTCCTCCTGTCAAAAGCATACACATCTGCCTTGGTACAAAGAGCAACTCAATGCAGATGCTGTTAACTTGCCCTTCATACAGATCCTTCAGCTTCTAATTTAAAATATCAAGCAAGGTGGAGCCTAGTGTTAATGGTAGAGAACTTTGATGTCAATAGAAAATCTAGGACTGAGCCACTCAAATCTAGTGTTAAATAGTAGCAAGTGTTATAATATCTGCAAAATAGAAGCGCGACTGAAACGCTTGTCTAACTTGTCTTTCTAATACCATAAACAACAAATATGAGAAGACAAGACAAGACAAGAAAGAAATATAGCTTCTGTGGAGCTCTGACCACAGCCATGGGGTTATAAACTGTTTGCTTTATATATGTGCTTGCCTGCTATTTTTCTTCCTAAAAAAAATAAAAATCGGAGCACATATATAATAACAACATGGGAAACATTACATGCACCTCAAAAATATTTTTCTCTTAATTCATTGAAAGGTTGTTGGGTATGGACACTGTTGTGTGTATTCAAAACCATAGAAGAAATCATAAACAAAGGTAATTGTATTCTGTTGAAGAAGGGAAATGATTGATGGGCTCCAGGGTGTGCTAATGTAAGATTTATCTTATTTTACTGTCTCCATTAGAGATTCAAAGGTGAGAGTAAGCAGGAAGTTATTTACATTCAGACATGATACTCAGCTGTCATCCTATGCTATCCAAAATCTGCCACTTTCGAGCATTTTTGTCTAAATGTTTTCTTTAAATCATTCGTCATCACAGTGAGTCTGGGGAAAACCCGACCTGAAACCTAATATTTCAGATAATGAAGATGAGATTACTGCATAAGAAAGGCTGTACCAAGCTGGACCAAAGGCCCATTTATTCCAGCTTCTGTCTCAGAAGTGGCCAATTGCAGATGCCTAGGGAAGAGTATAAAACCGGACAAGCATTTAGGGGTGCTTTTCCTGACTAAAGAAGCAGAGGTGTCCAAAGATGAGGTATCTGTCCAAATTAGTATATTCAGCACCTGAGAGGCTGGTCAGGACTACACGTTAGCTGTCTTCAGCTTCTAAGAACTAGCAGGTACAGTTTTCACTTTTCAAAAAGCTGCTAGGAAAATCAAGTCAACAAAATCCAGCCTTTCTAGGGAAGGAGAGAGGGGTGCAATTCTCTGATCAGGGCTGGCTTAGAGGCCAAAAGGAGTTGGAATAAATTTTCAACACAATATGACGATGTTGCTGTGTGTGATCCTGAGAATTTGACAGAACCATTTATATAATCTGTAACAAGTGGGGAGGAAAGTGTTGAGGTCACAAAATCTGCAAAATTATTTAGGTTAGTCCAGATGAAATGAGACTGTGAGGAGCTCTGGTGGGACTTAACAAAGCTAGGTGGCTGGGGAACATGATGTCAGATGAAATTCAGTGCTGAAAATACATGGTAATACATATTTGAAGTAATAATTTTATCTACTTTCTTCACCTAGCTGGGTTCTAACTGAGCTGCAGGAGCTACAGAAGAGGGTTTGGCTGTTGTTGGACAAGTCAGTGATCAGCAGTGGTGAAAAAGCAAGAAAAAAATTTAAATCAGGGACTAGAGAACACTGAAAATACTGGATCGTCATCAAATAATTATAATTGACAATATACAGCATAAGTAGGAGGGGCAATGGATAGAAGTAATGAAAATTATTAAAGGCATTGCATGAACTCTGTATCTGGGGAGAATTAAAAGATTACAGTGTGAGAGGATAATTAGGAGGGAGGGTGATGAAAGTATATAAAATGATGAAGGACATAAAATAGATATATCATGGGTTATTATTTATCCATTTCCTAATGGTAAAAATAGGGCTACCAAGTGAGGGCCTAGAATAAGGCTCTGTCAGTCTTTTTTTAAATTAATGAAGAGCTTGCACCCCAATTTATATGCTAACAAGATATAATCTCCAGGCGCCTTTATTGAGTGATTTTTTTGCTTCTCTCCTCCCCTTTTGCATTGAAGATAAAGCTAAAAAAGAGTAAAAAGACAGCTAACCCTCAGCTGGGTAAATATAATGTCTTTATGGATAATATGAATAATAGCTAAATATTGCTCCCCAAGCAGGCTTTGACAGAAATGCATTAGCCTGACTTCCTACTAACCAGTTTTAACATATCTCTTTACCATGCTATTTCCCTCTTTCACATCTGTTGAATCTTCTTAAGGTTTGTGGTTGGGTGATGGCATAGTGTCAGAGCTGAGATGTGTTTCCATAAGCATGGCCAGCAGACCCACAGGAGGGATTATCTCAGCATAGGCTGAGGCTCCCTCATCCACAGCTCTCTAGTGATTTCAGCTCTTTGAAGGGGTAATCCATATACACCTAAAATACTATCTGTAGATACTGCAATAACTTACCAGTGCTACTCCTTGAAACTTGATCTTATAGAGGCAATAACATTATTACTGAAAAATATAGACGTGTATTGATACAAGGATCCATTTGTGGGTAGAAAGTTCTGTTATTATACAACAAGGGAAAGAATCTTGTTTTCTTGACCATACTATTGACAATCATCCATTAAAAAGTTCAAAAACATTTCATTAGCAATCTGAAACTACCAACTCTAGAACTGACTTTGGCCCATAAGTCCTAAACAAGACCCATACAAAGGGAGAAAGCCACTGGTTAGTGGAATAAAACTTCCTGCAGTGGGTTTACACTGTCCAGACATTTCTCTAAGCTGGTGACTTTTGGGACATCCTTTCAGACAGATCAGGCAGTGCAATGTCATAAAAACAGGGGCTAAAAATTGCACCTGATTATCTTATGTAGAAAGAGCATAGAGAAAAAGAAGCTCACCTTGGTTTACTTCTGTGCTATAGTAATAAAGGCAAGGACATGACTCTCTTCGAGGGTGTGTGTGGTGTGTGTGTGTGTGCAAATGTGTGTGCTTTGTGGCATGGCTGAGTCTGCTAAATTTCATTCTTCATGCCTAATCTTGGCCCTTTCCCCTTCTTGCAGCAGCATGTCTGTACAAAGGTGGCTGGCTGTACATACAGCCCTGTGGAGTGGCATTCTGCAAAGCAAGCTCCTATACAGGAGCATTCTGAAGTGATGCGGACACCCAGGTCCCAGAAAGAGAAACCTTGTGAGACTCTTTCTTGCACACAGGAAGGATGAGAGGGGGGCATGTAGCCAGACCCCTAGGCTAGAACTGTACAACTTGACAGCTTTGTAGGAGAAATCTCTGCATTTTGGTATGTGGTGTCCCCACTTTCCTTCCTTGTTCAAGCTCTGAGAAAGAAAAATACTCCCTCAAAAAAATTAGCCATTATACTGCACTACTGTTGCCACCCATAGATCTAAGTGTACTTTGTACTCTTATCCCTGTTTTACAGATGAGATACCTGAGGTGCAAAGAGCCAAGGTGAGTGCCCAGCACTGCTAGCAGGCTACTGGCAGAACCAGGAATAAAAGCCTGGTCTATGGCTTGACATCTCACCTTTGCAGCTTTGCAAAAGCTGAATTCTAAGGTCACTTGGGTAATGCTTGTGTCTTCCTATTTGTCCTGTAAAGCACATGTCTCTGCTGATTAAAAAATCATAAGGAAATGGCCTGCCAGAATAAGGTGAATTTCTGTGCAAAAACTCTGCCTATCATTGCTTGGATTTTCTTTTTTTTTTTGACAGTTTAGCTGTTATACTGATGTTGGCCAGTGAACCATGAAAATATAGAAAGGAGGAGGAAAAAAAATGAAATATTTTGTGCATATCCTAAATATCTCTGTGACTTAACAGTCTGTATGTGCCCTCATGAAAATCTGCACACTGCACGAAACAAAGTGCCGAACATCTTTGAAAATTCAGGCTGTACCAGCAGAAACACAATTAAGAGAAAAGAATAGTCTTTACATCCAGGGTGACATTAGGGGTTAAGAGTGGATACGTGTTTGTGTCTGGGTTTCAGTCCTAAACTTAGGGCTGAATCCAAACAATGTAACCTCAGAAAAGTGGTGAATAATACAAAAAATTCCTTTCCAGTAGAGTATTTTTGCCTTTGAAAAAGTGGCTGTCATTAATTTGCAATAACACAAACTGCCACTCTTAAATTAGTATTTTCCAGGATAATAATCTGGCTAAAGACATAGAACGAGAAAACTATTTCTTGCGCACTCTTCTGGAAACCGGTGCCTGCAACCTGATCAAACCATTCAGCAGTGAGTGTCTTCACTGTGTTCATGCTGCATAGACATCTGGTTTTGGAAGGGTTTGGTATACTTTCACAACCATGCCACCTTTTCATTAAGCACCTGTTATTTTTAAAATTATCAACTGATCTTCAGTTGCCCATACACTTGCGGTTTTATGCAGTCAATCAGAACATACAGACACTGCTTTTCTCCCTTGTACAAATAAAGCTTGCTCAGTCTTGATGCAAGGTTTTCTGGTGTCAGGAAACAGAATGTGCTGAGCCCCCACAGGGTTATGTCATGACAGTCTGATTCAGAGAAGCACTGGGATAGAAACAGAAGGTTTTGGGGTCAAGGACAATTAACCAGATCTGTTTGCCCAAAGATATTGTTGCTATTCTTGGCCAGGACATAGAATAGTGGCTGTAGAGCAGTGCAGTGGAGCTCTGAGGTTTAGCATGACAGGGTCCATCCATGGAGAGTTCATGAAACATGATTATCTAAGACTGTTGTATGTTATGGAATACTATGCAAAAAATACTTGGTGCAGAATGATCCTTTTTTATTTCTTTCCTTGTGGATTGTGTAAAAATACAAAATTCTGACATTTCCCAATTAATTTGATAGAGTAAAAAAATAAGGAGGTTAATAAAAAAAACATAACTCACATATCATATGCTTAGGCTGGGCTTTAGTCTCTGTTGTCTTGCAAGTGCTTCAAATTATAGAGTTCCTTACCTTCATTCCTCTGTGTTCAATGCAAATTGAGATGATATGGAACTTTTGGATAGCAGCTCAAGGCTGAGTTCTAGGTTGGGTTCAAGGTTGCAGTCAGCAAGTCTTGCATGTGAGATACTGTATCTCATCATACTCTTTCTCATTTCTGTGCCTGAAAATCTTATCACACATGTAATCCCTTAATTATAGATCAAGATGCAACAATTAATTTATAATGTTAACCATTGTACTTTCGTCCATTGACATTGACATAGAATGATTAATATTGAAGGACAAGAGAGTAAACTGAGGTTGTCCATAAACCATTAATTTCCCCTAGCATGGTAGAGTGTGGAGAGCTTTGTATTAGCAGTCCTCATTATGATCTTTTGTATCTTGCCTGATAAACTTCTGCAACAAATCCATGATGACTCAGGAATGTCATGGTTGTCACTGTGCTGCGCACTGTGGACACACAGTGCTGGGTGGCAATAGCAGAAATGAGATTCAGTCCTTCTATTCTTACAGTCCAGGTTTCTCTCACTTAGGAAACTAGTAATCATGTGGGGCTTATGGAACAGATAGAGGTGTCAAGTCTCTCTAGTAGAGACTGGTAAGTACCGGAAGAATGAAAATAGTTTCAATGTGAAACCTCTCAACTTATCAACCAGTTGGGAAATCTGATTGACAGGTGAGGTTTGGGAATAAACTTATATCTTCTTCACTAGTTTGGATAAAAAAGTGATTTTTACTACTCCCTCCCCAGACCAGGAACAATGCAGTTTATGAGTATCTGCTATAATATTGTTATTATAATTAATTCTAAAACTGGTGACTTGGTCGACGGGCTGTGTTCTCTGTCATATCCAGCTTCAATACTTAATAACTTTTGTTATGCTGCTGCTTTTCAGAAGTAGTGGCTTTCCAGGAAGGCAGTACTCTTTCCCATATTGGTGGATAGAGGACCTGGCACGAAGCCAAGAAATGGGACAGTCACCAGGCTTGCAGACATCTCACACCAAAATGGAGCTAGAAAATTGCCACTGGTCAATCCCTCAAGCAGGGCTGAGAGCAGAAAGATGTATTGGAGAAGAAAGTGAGACCGTATCTTTAGGTTGTGTAAGAGCTGACATTCTGAAGACAGCTCACTAAGCTGTCATTCAATCATGCTTAGAGGAAAGAGACACCAAAAGCTTTGTTAGATGTGCTTCTCATAAACTCTAAATTGGACTATGTTGTCTTAGCTCCTTTTACTGTTTTCTTTGAAAATATGCAAAGCTGCACTTTGCCTGATTCTTGTTCTTTCCTAGTTAAGTTTGAAGTTAACAGCAGCCAGCTGGAAGCTGGCATGCCAAAGAAGCTAGTTTGTAATGAACTGCGTAGCCTGCATCTCTTAGCTGCTGATTTATAACCACCCTTGGACATGGGCAAGCAAAAGTATCAGTTGCTGCTAGTGTTATACCATCTCTGTTCTGGGGGGAATTATGGGGTGTGACACTGTGTTTGTCAAGTTTCCTTTAGATTTGTCTGAGAGATTAAATCTTAGTGGAAGTGGTCCATGTGGAGTCACTGTCAAGGCCAGCATGAAGAAATAGGCAGTGCCCCTCATACAGAGAACACTGACTACAGAGATACCAAATGAACTGGTACCTTTAAAATGTCCTGGGGTTAATAAAAAGACAGGCTCTAAGTTTGCCACTAGATTATCTCTAAATTCTGTGCTTTTCTCCCTCTGATGTCTGCTGCTATTATTCTATTGTATTGTTTCATGGAATAGAAGTGAAAGGGTTAGAGGGCAGAGGAAACATTCTTGTAAAGTTGCTTTGTGATCAATAGAGCTACCTCACAGAGGTAGAGAAAAGGTTGTTGGGGTTTTTTTTCAGATGCTTTAAAAGGTTGTAAATTCACTTCCTTAAAAGTGTTGTTTAGGCCCTATATTTACCGACATGTGTGTGCATACACCCATGACTGCAGAATGAATGTGGGCTCATGCAGTAAATTTTTCCTGAAGCATTTTAAGAAGACATCCTTATAAAGCAATCTTTGCTGGGAAATAATGGCATTTGACTCCTACCTAAAGTTTTTTTTTTTTCTCTGGGTTTTCTGCTTGCTCTCTTTCTCTGAGAATCAGATCCTCAGCAGTAAGGGATTAAAGTCTCATGCTGTAACATTCATCCTTCTTGCTGAATGAATAACATGATTAACGTATATGGGGAAGTGGAGTGACAGTAGCAAGTTCCATAGGTACAAACCCCCTCAGGGGTTGTGCTGCAATATACAATGATTTATTTGGCAGCTATTTGCATGCAACAAATGCCTGTGAACATTTCTCTGGAACTCTGGTCAATTTCTGTGATGGAGGAAGCAGAAGAAGTCTTATCTGGGAGAGGAGCAGCATTTCTTCCTATCACTACATGGACAGTTCAAAACATGAGCAGGGTTGAGTGAAGGACCACCCTGTTCGGCGTGTATTTTGTGCCCCATAGAACAAATAACACACTGAGTCCTGTACAGCATGGTGTGGTAACAACAGCAAACAACACACAAGGTATTACTGATGAGTCACTTGTGATCAGGTGTCACAGGCTAACTTGAGTCCAGCCAGGACAGTCCTGGGCTAGCTGCAAGGCCTCGCTTCTGCAGAGTGAAAATGTTTCAGTTTTTTTGTTTTCCTGGGAGATTGCTGTTGGCCAAAGGACTACTTTGCAAAATCGACTTATGAATTGCAATTTCTCTTTCAAAGGCTTGCACTTTTCTCTTAGGGCTCGTCACCTCACAGATTTGGCTGTGTGCATTTTTTCAGCATGCCTGTTAGAGAATAGAGTGTACCTGTCCTCATTTTGCAGAAAGGGAATGAAGACACTGAAACTTCGAAAGCCACAAAGGGACAAAATTCATGAAGGAACCAAAATTTCCAAGTGGGGCTTTGGTATCTTGGTCCAAAACCCAGATTCATAAAAATTCTTCTCAGGTGCTGCTTTAAATCTGCATCTGCCTAAATATTTGACATTTGGATTTTTCATAAACCTGAATTCTGTTTCTGGGCATTCACAGAGGCACCGCAGCCATGACTGTCCGAGCAGCTCAGAATCTGTTTCATGCTTCAGTTTTGTTTGGATCCATAAATGAGGTGTTCCTTCTGTTTTCTTGTCTGAGGGGATCAATCCTAGGTGTTCTCCAAACATGCCAACTTGATTAGACTCTGCACAACATATAGTTGCCATATTCCCCTCCATCTCCTCATCCCCCTCCCCTCAGCCAGGTGTCTGAGTATTTGTCTTGGCTGAATGAGAAACCTAATATAAGATCCGCTCAATGCCTAAAGCCATTCCAAGCCATATCTTTGATGCAGAACTGTCCTGGGTTCAGCAGTTGCAGTCAGTTTTTCTTCTCTTTAGTAGCTGGTGTTTTGACTTTACCCAGGAACAAGGCTGATAAGACCAATGTTTTTGGTTGCTGCTGAGCGATGTTTGCCCTGACCAAGGACTTCGTAAGCCTCATGCTCTGCCAGGGAGGAGGGGGGGCCGGGAGGAAGGAGGGACAGAACCCAAACTGACCAAAGAGGTATTCCATACCATAGCAAGTCATGCCCAGGGGGTAACTGGGAGTTANCGTAAGCCTCATGCTCTGCCAGGGAGGAGGGGGGGCCGGGAGGAAGGAGGGACAGAACCCAAACTGA
>NDXB01022598.1:0-13048 GCA_002631895.1 Agapornis roseicollis
AAAAAAGAGTCTTAAACTAAGAAGCAGACAGTAGTGCTCTAAACCAAACAAGGCTCCTAACCAGGAAGCAACAAACTAGCAGCAAACCAGGTATAGCTTTAAAACCCTCATACAGCTCCTGCTACAGCTTTGTCTGTATGAAACCACCCTAAACAAATGACCATGCAGAACAGCAATAAAAACACCACATAGCAATGCATACACAAGAAATTTATCAGCACAACAAAGTTCTTCTTACCTTGAAAGCTACTGTAGCTGAAAACTAACCCCAGGGATTAGCAATAGTTCCTTAAATGGCAACTACTTAGAAAGCTCTAAACTGCTTTTTAAAAGAGAACAAAAACCCCACAGCCTAAACCTGAAAACCTCAAATAAAGTTTAAAGCACTAAGGGGAAGCAGCTGTTTGTTTATATACCTATGGATACCTGCAAGGCTGTGTGGGATTGGTTAGCAAGGAGCCAGGTGGTAATCTGGGTTTAGCAAAGACAGGTAAAAACCCTGAACGAATCAAGTTTTCCAGTGGGAAGGTAACTGAAGTGCTTGAGCCTTGCTCAGGTATGTTTTACTAGAGCAACATATCTACACAGTGTCATCAGTGCAGGACTTCCTGGGAAAGCCCAGGCTGGGCTGTCCCTGCTTCAGGAGGCAGAATGGGTACATCCAGGTCCTATTGCTCTTCCAGCAAGTAGAATCCCTTAATTGAAAGGCATTTCATCCCTACCTGCTGCTTCTGCCCATCTGAGGGTAATGGCCCTTTCTAGAGCTGTCTGTTAGAGATGCCAAAAGACCAAACCAAAGCAGGTTCCTAACCAGGAAGCAACAAGCTATTAATAACCAGCAAGCTATTAATAACCAGGTATAGCTTTACAATCATTGCACAGGTCCCTGTGAGAAAGCAAACCTGCCACATTTTTGACTGACATGTCCTTTCCAATAAAATACCCAAATCAAATCACCATATAGAACAGCAGAAAAACCACCAACATAGCAACACATACATGAAGGGTTCATCAGCACAAGGGAATGAATTCTTACCTCATCGGCTACAGGACACAGCAGCTTTTGCTCTTCCAGTTTTTGTTGACTTCCAGGTTGACTTTGCTAGAAGGGAAACTCAGTTTATGCTCCAGCATTTGTATTTGAGTCTTTCCCTGCCTGCTGGGGAGGGGCTCTTCATTAGGGACTGTAGTGACAGGACAAGGGGGAACGGGTTCAAACTGAAACAGGGGAGGTTTAGATTGGATCTAAGGAAGAAATTCTTTGCTGTGAGGGTGCTGAGGCACTGGAATGGGTTGGCCAGGGAGGTTGTGAGTGCTCCATCCCTGGCAGTGTTCAAGGCCAGGTTGGATGAAGCCTTGTGTGCCATGGTTTAGTGTGAGGTGTCCCTGCCCATGGCAGGGGGGGTTGGAACTGGATGATCTTAAGGTCCTTTCCAACCCAAACTATTCTATGATTCTATGGCAAGTGCTTGGAATTAGGTGATCTTAAGGTCCTTTTCAACCCAAACCATCCTATGCTTCTGTGATTCCAAGCCGAATCGATCTTACCTAGGGTTTGGTGATTAAATTTTCAATGTGTGACAGCTACTTCTCTGAAATCCCATGGTTTTCTCAGTGTAGGATGTTCCAATACGATTTTATCCAGTGATAAAATTGGAGTTACCGGAAGACTTCTTAGAACACCAGAAATACATTTTGGCTTTTCTGTATGAATGCAAAACTTAAAACCTGACACCAAGACATCCTGAATAGCCCAAAACAACATGGGACAATGAAGTTCCCTTCATTGGAAGTTTCCATGGAGCCCTGAGGACGAAGCAAATTTGTTCCTTTTCAGAACAACCCCAGACTCTGGAAGCGTACTTTTGCATACGTATGGCTTTATATACAGCCCAACAGAATTTAAACTATTGATACCTTATAGGCTAGGATTTTGCTTGGAGTGGCAGGGATCTACATGGTTTATGTGGAAGAAAGAATAGCTCAAAATGTATCGACATGTTCTGTTCTTTGGTGTCTCCACTTTGCATCTGTCTCAAGTCATCAAATTTGATCACTTATTCTTCATCTTGAGCAAGAGGTCACATTTGCTGTAACAGTACACTCGGTACACTGTACCACCAGCATAGGATGGCTTGGGTGGGAAGGGACATTAAAGCTCCTCCAATTCCAACCCCCTGCCATAGGCAGGGACCCCTTCCACTAGAGCAGCTTGCTCCAAGCCCCATCCAGCCTCGCCTTGAACCAGCCCAAGCCCTTTGCTCACTCCTTCTTCTCCTTTGTGGAAAATGAAAGGTTTTGGTTTCAATGACCAAAACACCTTCCAAAAGCATATTCCACCTGCAGCAATTTGAAACTGCTGCCTTGCTATGGCATGCAGATAAGGGCTGGCCTGTATTGCTGACCGTGTACTGGACATTATGTAGATACACTGAGCTATTTTCAGCTAGAAAGATCCTGGGAGATGTCAGGGCAGTGGTTTAGGCTGTAGGTACACTGTGCTTGCCTGCAGTTGAAGACAAGCTTGTGCTGAGCTGGCAATACACAATCAATCAGCTTGGGGAGCTTTTCCTGAGCTGTAAGCTCTCCTTTGGAGCGCAGTGTTGAATGGCACAGACTTTCTACAGCCTAAATTGTACCTCAGTTTCCTTACATGCTGGATTAAAAACTGCACAAGATGAAGGGACTAAACCTAATCCTGCCTGTTTTACCAAGCTTAAAAAAATCCCAATCCATAGATGGCTCCCTGAAAGAAAAACATGCTTCATTCTTCTTCATAGGGGAACTGAAAAGAGCAATGGACTTCTGTATGATGATCTGAAATCTGTAATTTGGTGGCCTTGTGAAACGTTAGATGGTGGTGGACTGAGATATAGAGGGTTCTGTAACCCAAAGCACAACCCAGAGACTGGAGCATTAGGTACCTCCTATAGCTAAAGTGAACACTTCTCACTTTGGGATCAGTAGCTGAGAGGTGTTTCTTGGGCAGCTGCATTTTACCCTGAACAATATTCCCTGCTTTCTCCAGCTGTTGGGTGAATATATACAGACATCAAGGAAGACAAGGAAGTTTTGAGGGCATTTCTTCCTGCACAACACCCGTTCCTCTTCTAGCCCTTACTTTGTCTTGCACTGGCCCTTAAACTGTAAGTTCCTGACTTAGTGAGGGTGTAATTCTGAGCTGTAAATAAACCTCTTGTTTCACCTCTTCCCTGAGCAGAGCAGCTGAGGCTGTAAGGGGGAATCTTGTAATGTGATTGCAGTTGTTTGCTCAGAATGCAGTTGTTTCCACATAAGCAGCCCCCTCCCAGCACCTCCCTGGACATACAGACTCTCCTCAGCCCCAGGAAAGCAGCTCTTTGGCAGAATGCCTGTGTTTGGGGCTTCACTTTGACATGCCGTAGCCTCACACATTGCTGTGAAGGTGTTGGAAAGGCACCGCAGCCTCTCTCAGTGCGGTGCTCTTTAAACTTTCCACTGATTAGGGGCCTTTTAGCACTCAGCTGCCTTTTCCTAATGGATTTTGCCTTTTCGTTGAGACAAGGGGCTTTTTCCTTGCAGGCGTTGCCAAAGTAAACAGTTGTGGAGGCTTTTTGGAAAGCAAGGAGAGGAGAAGGGGACAGGGAATCAGAACTGGTCCAAATGCATCCAGACAAGCACTATATAGCAAACTGTGTGTGTTGAGGGCCAAGGTCTGCCAGAGTGAAATTCTCTGGGAGAAGAGGGACATTTGTTGAGAGCCAGGTCTTCTTTGGGACCAAAGACCCCATGCCTGTGTCCTTGAGCCGTCAGGGTGTGAGCTTGGCATTCATTTGTGATTTATATCCAATGTCCTGAAGCCAAGAGGAGGCATTGGTGTAGTTCAAACCGTGCAGAGTTCAAGTGTATCAGAGCCCCACTGCTCTGAAGCTGGTGATCAGACTGCAGCCAGCTTGCTGTGTGGGAACGCAGCAGGCACTGGCTCTAAAGAACCTCCCTTCCTCTGGGCTGCTCTGCTCAGTGCAAACCCCACATCTCTTTGGAGATGTTCAGAATTGAGTCCAGGCCTGTGCCTGCGCTTCTGTGTAAGCCCTGAACACACTGTAGATGTGTGCGTGCAGATGTGCGTGGTTATGCAGATGTGTGTTAGGGATGCAGTACATTTGTAGCCCGCAGTTGTTCCTATCAGTCAAGCAGGGCATCTGGCTCTGAGAAAAGTTGTCCTGGGTTTCACAGTTCCTTCTCCAAGTCCTTGACACAAGGTATGAGAGGAACAAAGCAGCCCTTTTGTATATGACAATCTCCTTTCCCTGTCCCATCTCTGCACTGGTTTGGTCCATGGTGCCACCAGCTGCTGAATCCCTGCTCCTCTGCTTCCTGCTCGCATTAATTGCCAGAGCTCGGACTTTTCCTTTTCAGTGGATCCTTGCTCCTTGCTGGAAGCTTCAGCTTTGTTTCATCGAGTTAAGCACTTTATTGTGTTTCATTTGGTCAAAGATGAGCAAGCTCCCTTTGCAAGAGGATTTCCTCCCAATCCCCATCCATCAGCCAGAGCATAATTCATGGGCAGAGACTTTGGCCTACTGACAGCCAGGCCTGCTCAAGGGCTAAGGGCTATCACAGACCTCCACTCCCCACAGCAGAGTCTCACCAGTGTCCAGGGACAGGCCCTCTGTGTCTTTGATCCACGCCAGGGCTGGATTCCAGATGGACACATCCCCAGTGCTGGCCCACAGGCAGGTTTCACACAGCATTGATGGGGTGTTAACGATGCTGACTTTTTAGCCAAGCTTTTAAACAAGGGCTGGGCCTGGGAGAGGAGTTTGTAACAAACCCTGGTGCAACACAGGCCCTCCTATGTGTGTGCAGGCAGAGAGTTATCAATCAGCACAGCTGAGAGAAGGAAGTGAAGGTGCAG
This sequence comes from Agapornis roseicollis, assembly GCA_002631895.1. Lineage (NCBI taxonomy): Eukaryota > Metazoa > Chordata > Aves > Psittaciformes > Psittacidae > Agapornis > Agapornis roseicollis. Next base: position 4,898 of record NDXB01022598.1, read on the forward strand.
CACCTGCCTGCTACCAGCCGCTGCAGCCATTGGGTCTCTGTATTTCCCTAGACTTCAGCTTGAATCAGGGCAGCTTTATACACTGAGGATGATGTCCCATGGTCTGGGATATCCCTTGGGTCACTTGGGGTCAGCTGCCCTGGCTGTGCCCTCTTCCAACTCCTTGTCCCTGCCCAGCCCCCTCACTGGTGGGATGAGGAACAGAAAAGGCTCTGTGTGAGCGCTGCTCAGCAGTGGGGAAAACATCCCTTTAGCATCAACCCTGTTCCCAGCCCTTACCAGTTACTGTGAAGAAAATTAACCTTGTTCCAGCCCAAACCAGCACATCTTTGATAGGATTTGCTCTCCTCTGTACCTCTGCAGTCCTATTGCAGCCTTTCTATGACTGAGTGGCTCCAGGAACACAGAGATAAAGGCATAGGCAGAGGTATGTATGCAGCAGCTTGACTGGGAGTTCTGGTTTATTCTCTTCCCCTCACTTTAACTTCTCAAAGGAATTGTGCTACTTTTATTCATGGAAATACCTACAGTGACTATGGGGCCCTTTGAACGTTACTTCCTTATTTATCATATACCCTAGGGCTGTGTCCTACTTCAGAGGCAATTATGCATCTGTTTGGCATCATTTTGTTTGTTTGTTTCTTAGTGTGAATTCCTTGATGTGTTGTTGAACATACTGGGATCTTTCTGTAATTCTTTGCAGGAAGCTTCAGCTTCTGTTGGCCTGAATCCTTTTATATCCTCTTCCTCTATTAAGTACACTTTGCTCTGCATCCTTCTGTCTGAGGGTCTTAACCTTACAGTGACTCAGTTCCAGACAGGTGGATCAGTATCATGATTCTTGCACAGACAAGGAGTAACAAAGCCCAGTGTCACACATCAGTTTTGGCAGGTGTAGAAATAGAGCTTAGCTCTTTCCTCCCATTCCAACGCTCGCAACATGCCTCCCTTACCTGCTGCCTAAAGCTGGAGCTGTTCTGTGTAACTGTAGACTTCATAACTGAAATGATGGTTTCAGAGGCTGAGCTGGGGGACAGTATCGGCACAGGTACTGGGAGCAGCAGTTCCATCCCATTACCCTTGGCCTCAGGCATACTGGGATTATGCATTAATGCTCTGTGCCAGCACCCCTCAGCTCCACCAGTGCCATGGGCTGCCGCTGGCATGCCCTGGAGCTGCTTTGGTGGCAGAGCTGTGCCATGGGGACAGCACAGCACTGCCTGGCTCTTGCCAAGCGTCACCAGGAAGGAAGGGGCCGGAGGGACAAAGCGGGGCTGGGGCTGTGGGGCAGGGAGCAGGGGGTCCCCTGCAGAACCATCAGGGGAGGGAAGGAGGGAGTGGGACTGGGTCTCTCTGATGGTTCCTGCAGGGGACAGGTGCAGGTTGGGGTGGAACGTGGCTGCTCTGTGGTGTGCTGGTCAGGGTGTGGAGTCCCTGTGTGCTCCCCAGGCTGAACCCCACGGCTGTGTTCTCAAGCTGTGCTTCTCATTTGTGCTGAGATTTTGCTTTTGGGTTTCCCCCTGCAATGACATTGGATGAAAGTGTTACAAGTAACATTAAAAGTAATAAATAATTGGAGAACCCTGCAGATGAAAGCTTGCAAAAGTAACAGAGGTCACCCCAAGTCCCTGATCAAGAATCACTGCACTACACCAAGGTTTGCATTGCCTGTACGGACAGAAGACTCCAATCCGAGCTGCTTTAGTAGTGTACCAAAAGCAGAGGTGTGCTGGGACAATGGCATCTACCTCCCAGCTGGTGGAATGGAGCCAGTTCCTGGGTTAGCTGTTGAAACCTTTGCAGTCACCTTCCGCCTTTTTTAAGCCTCTCTTCTTTGCTCGTCTCTCCCTCTGTGTTCTCCCTTCTTGCCACCTTGTTGGCAAGTGTTTCTGTTCACTTGAGTGTGCCAGAGGAACAATCATTCCTTTAAATAGGTGCAACGTTTCACTGGTGTGAAAGGCCCAACGTCAGAAACAAAGTGCTAAGAGAAGGTCAAACAAGTGATGGGGTAACCCCAGTTCCCCTGCTAGCAGCAAAGCAGGGATGTCCTGTCTCCTGCTGGCATTCTGCTGCACTGGAGGACAATGTGGATCTTGACAGGACAGTTCTGCTCGGAAGCATGGCTTATTTCAACCTGGACTCCCCGTTTAAAGTCACCCTGAGACTGAGCTGGGTGCTGCCTATTCCCATTCAGGTTTTTTCCTTCCCTGCTGTCCATTGCTTTACCAAGTTGTGCGCTAGTGTGTGTCACTGCAGCCTTCCCAGCTTTCAAACAGGGAAAGCAACACCAAGGCAATTACTTTGAACACTAAAATGATGCTTAACCCGGTGGCTTGGAGACCTGCTCCCAGCACCTCTCTCTTAGCACTTCTCTGCACCATTACCCTGCAGGGATTAACAGCCTCTCCCTGCCATACCCACCTTGCCCCATCACCTGCTTCTCTCCCACTTGCCTTTTCCCCAGGCACTAATGAAATCACCACCGAGGCTGATTACAAGCAGGGGAGCAGCCTTTTGACCACTGAACGCACCTGCTTGCATGGTTGACCTTTAACGATGGGGCTCTGGAGAGGTGTGCAGTTCAGTTTGGGTTTTGAAGGCTGCTCCAGGAGGGATCCGTGGTTCCATTTGCCATCAAACCGTGACCCCTGCTGGAAGCCACGGGACGTGACGGCCACTCGTTCATCCTGGAGACAGCCCGGCACACGGAGCGGGTCAGGCGTGACTCAGGGACAGGTCACAGCTGCCACCGGCAGCGGGGATCCCAGAGAGCTAAAGCACAGCTGATTGAGCAGCACTGGTAAAGCAGACCGAGCTGAGCTCGGAGGCAGAGGCTGTTCCCCGGGAGGGTGCTGAGGCGCTGGCCCAGGGTGATGGCCCAGAGAAGCTGTGGCTGCCCCATCCCTGGCAGTGCTCAAGGCCAGGTTGGACACAGGGGCTTGGAGCAAGCGGCTCCAGTGGAAGGGGTCCCTGCCCGTGGGAGCAGGGGTTGGAGCTGGAGGAGCTTTAAGGTCCCTTCCAACCCAAACCAGGCTGGGGTTCAGCCAATTGCAAAGTTAAGAACTGGGATGAATCTCTGGTTTTTCTATCTGGAGGATTCAGTTTTATGGAATTGCTGGATCCTGGGAGCTTTCTGTGCAGGGAGGGGGGGGGTTGTGTGTGCCTTTTGAATTGGGATTGTGGGCATCAGAATCAGCTGGGAGGAAGTTCTCAGCTCGAGGTCACGGTGATGCAGTTCTCAGTGGTGTTTGTCCCCACGTTTGGAGCAGTTTGACATTTCCCAATGGCATTAAGATTGAAATGAAACCAAAGAGTGTGTGGGGCTGGTGGGACAAGGATAAACACACATCTCCTCTACTGCATGAGGGAAATAAATGCCATTTGTGAAGGCCCCAGCCCTGCTGTGGGCCTGCTTCAGCTTTCTGCTGGCCTGGGTCTTTGAGCAGGCCCCAGCTGGAGGGAGGATCCCTGCCTGTGCCGTGAGGTTGGGCTGTAGATGAGGTTGGGCTGTAGATGAGGTTGGGCTGTAGATGACAACTGTGCCCCAGGAGCAGGTGAAATGTCTGTCAGGCAGCAGGGGCAGCAGGACAGAGGCCACGCTGCTGGATGTAACAGCAGAGGAGATTGGGGAAGAACTGAAACCCAAGCCATGGTGTTAACAGCACCCGGGGCCAGGAATTCCTTCTCCCATTCCACCAGCCATGGGGGCACGCTGTGGAGCAGGCAGGGGTGCCAGTGAGCTCTGGCAGGGCTGCCCTTGGTTTGTGTTGCAGGACTGGACTCTGTTGAGTGCCAGCAGTTGCAGTGTCCGTGATGGCTCTCTGGCCTTGCTGCTCAATACTTTCTCCTTTGGTTTTGGTTTCTTAATGGTTTTAAGAAGTAGTTCTTACAGCACAAGAGCAAATGCTTGTACAGACAAATGAACATGTACGAACCTTTATAGCCCATATAAATTTAGTTATAAATCAGTATGAATACTTATAGCATGGCTGGCAAGTCCCAGCCTAGAACCAGAGCAAGGGCTGACGTTGCACTGAGGGTCCCAGGTCTGGGGCCCGCAGCTCTCTCAGTGGCAGCACACAAGTTGGTGTTGTCTTGTCTCAGTGTTTTGAAGAGCATTTTACGTTCACTAAAATAGCCCTGAGGTTTATATATCCCATGCAAACCCCCCGGGATGCAGCTTTGATACCTGGTAGAGGAAGAGTCAGTTAAACATAAAGCAGGGCCTCTGCCCACATAAACATTTAAGTGTTAAGGTTCAGTTTCAAAATAGGGAAGTGGAAGCAGCATCATTTTATAAACACTCTTTGTTGTAGAAGACCAAAGATTTCCTGTTTGGGGATCTAGGGACTGGTTCCATTTCCACTACACATGGTGGGAGCCTGCCCATAAACCTGATGTTTACTTGCAGGGCTCCTGATGCTTTCTCCATGTGCTCCAACTGCTTTCAGGTGGCCACAATGTTCTGCCAAAACCAGAAATGGCAGCTGGAAAAGGAAAAGCAGTTCTGTGTCAGCCTCATCTTTACAACCTTCTTCTTCACTGGTAGTAAGAGACCCCAGCACTGCACCCATGCGTCGAGTATTACACGTTGCTGTTGGACATCAACTGAGATTCTGGTGTTTCCATTCAATCCTGCTTTACAGTCCTCATGGCACAGGGTATTTAATTGCAGCTTTTGTCTTCAAAGCCAATGAATTAGCCACAAAGTGCTCTTCATGTGAAAACAGTGCTCTGCAGTAATTCCATGCATTCAGAGCACTCTTTGGAAGGCTGAAGTGGAGCTATGCTGCGAGACCTTGTACGAGTTAATTCTACCATGTCGTTTATTACAGATCTATCGATAGTGAAGTGAAATAAAGATCAAAGCTTGAAAGATTAAAAAAAGAGCAAACCCATAAGGACTGCTTTTATAACTGAATGCAGGACTGTGTGGAGGAAATCCCCATTAAAGCAGCCACAAAACTGAGTGGCAACTCCTTGATAAGGGAGCCGTGACTGGGTGCAAGCGCAGGCTCCATCTCTTCCTAACTTTTGGTTCCTTCGGTGCTCTCTGTAAGGAGCTACCAACAGCCACCAGCTCTGAGAGCAGCTGGGGTCTGCAGAACCTCTCACCTCCTGTTGGCCATCACCACCACTGACAACAGATGGCTCCCAGCAGAGGCGCAGGTGAGTCAGGGCTGATGGAGCACAAAGGATGGCTGTAGTTCAAGGCTCGTTTTGCTTGTTGAAGAGTCAGGCAAGGGCTGGGGTATTTCAAATATACTGAGGGAGGGCACAGAGCTGCCAATTCTTTAAGCACAGAATATTATATTGTCCTGGGCTCAGCAGCAGCAGTCATTTTTCTCCCTCTTAGTAGCTGGTGCAGTGCTGTGGTTTTGACTTTCATCCTAGGAACAGCACTGATAACATCGAAGGTTTTAGTTGCTGCTCAGTAATGTTTACTCTGACCAAGGACTTTGTGAGCCTCACGCTCTGCCAGGGAAGGGGGAAGCCAGGAAGAAGCAGGGACAGGACACCTGACCCAAACTGACCGAAGAGTATTCCATACCACAGCACAGCATGGCCAGGATGTAAACTGGGGCAGTTACCCAGAAGGGTTAGATCAGTGCTCGGTCGGGCTGGGTATCAATTGGTGGGTGGTGAGATGCTGTATTCTCCTCCCTTGGTATTTCCTTTATCATTATTATTATTGGTGGCAGCAGCAGTGATTTGTGTTATGCCTTAGTTACTGAACTGTTCTTATCCTATGGGAGTTACCTTCTTTCAGTTCTCCTCCCCATCCCACTGGTAGCAGGGGGAGGAAAGGAGGGGAGTGAGCGAGTGGCTGCGTGGTTCTGGGTCGCCGGCTGGGCTTAAACCACGACATCTGTATTACAAGTTCTGTCTAAACTTTTTCTATGGGAGAAGAATGCAAAATGGATCTCAGGTCTTGTTAAGGTCTAACACTGGGAAAGGGTCTGGCTCTTCACCAGTTTCTTGCACATCTGTGTTTAGAAATGAACCTGCTACATATAGAATGTCTCTGTTTGAAAGGCCCTGGCTCAGAGCAGGTAGGATTCAATCAGGCTGCTCGAGGACCTGTCCAAGTGAGTCTTCAGCTTGTCCAGGATGGGGATTCTGCAGCTCCACTGAGCAGCCCAAAGCAGCAGATCTGGTTTCACGTTCCTCTTTAACCTGGGGCCAATGCACTGCACTTGTGTCTCACCCTGAGATCTCCCCTGAACACTTACCTGCAGACAGAGCTCTCAAGCTGTGACTGGGAAGCTCTGCGAGGACCCTTGGAGCACCGGATTACCCCAGGTTGCTTCCACCCACTCCCCTGGGCAGAATTCTCCCTGTTCACTCAGTGATTCCATTGGTGGCACCAGAACTCTCCCAGCAAATGTGAATTTCAAGATAGTGACTCTCCTGTTCTGCTTTGCCTTCCACTGGACCAGTCCTGCTGCGTGTGGAGTCAAAGGGGGCCTGATGAAGCTGTGGCCTTCTCACGAGGCAGCGCACGGAGGAGGCAGGAACCACGTTAGTTCAGGGAGGGCGGCAGCGCCTGTCTCGAAGGTAAATGACTACGAAAGAGCCTTTAGATGCTTTTCAGTTCCGTTCATACCACAGGGAACCTGCACTGCAGGACCTTGAGGGTTAAAGCAAATCCTTGTAAGAAGAAAACTCCACCAAGAGCTTCAGTAATTCAATAATTTATTCATCTAAAAAAGTGTGTAAAAGTATATAGCTCTCATCCACAAGGTATATATGAATGACATTTAAAATGGAGGTCTTTATTATTATTGTTTCTTTTATCAAAGTCTGTTTTTAGTGTATTGTACCAGCGATAACTGCAGATCGAAAATGGACTTCACATTGGCTTTTTTGCTGTTTTCTCTCAAATTGTCGCCTGGATAGAAAAGAAGCTTCACTGCAAAATGCTCCGAGAAAAAAAACCAACCAAAAACCCAAACCCAAACCAAAATAAAGAGAGAGAAAGTCAGAACTCCCCGAAATGTACAGCTTTTACAGTTAAAAAAGGTTCGGAAATATACATCCAAGCATGCTGCCCCCCCACCCCCCCCGCCCGGTAGCTCAAACAACTGTAATAATAAGAGTCCTAATAACTCGGATTTAGGCAGGAATTTCCAAAGGTAGAAAGAAAACCAGGAAAATAAAATACCTTTCTGCACTCTGTAGGAAAGCCNAAATTAACAAGATGCCGGCCCCCCCCCCCGCCCGGTAGCTCAAACAACTGTAATAATAAGAGTCCTAATAACTCGGATTTAGGCAGGAATTTCCAAAGGTAGAAAGAAAACCAGGAAAATAAAATACCTTTCTGCACTCTGTAGGAAAGCCGGGGCTTTACATTTCAGCTGAAGTCAGTAAAAAACTCACAAGGAAAATAATGCATATTTAAGGGCAATATTATACAGAACTTTTCACACTGAAGTACATAAGGGATTCTTTTTTCTCTTTAAAATCTATTGCCATTCATTTCTTTTGCACAAAAACGTATAAATATGTCACCAGCTTCTCTTAACTTAAAAACATTAAATAAAAGACACCGGATGAAAGCTCCTCCTCTCGCCGCCCTTGGCTGCGGTTTGCAGTTTTGCTTAGAACCAGGTTTGCTGGGGCAGAAACGGCCCCGGATAAAAACGGCCCCGATAAAAACAATAACCAAAAATAAGAGTACTCCAAAGGTCCGATGAATCCTGGGAACAAAGAACCCCCGCATGGTAAAAGATTACAAATGGCTACTTTACAGTTCCTCCTCCCCAAGTTAAATCTGTTTATACAAGTTTACAATCTTCATCTTTTTATGCTCTTCAAAAGGCCTTGAGAATTTTCTTTTCTGATTTAAGAAAAAATAGTCCTGCAATATTTTTAAGTCAATTTTACACTGTACACATTAGATACAAACGCTTTGCTATCAGGTTTGTCTTTTTCACCTATACATTGCAAAGAGGATACCCACATGGGAGGGGTGGCGCAGAGAACAACAGCATCCATTTACAGGTCACGTCTCTGCCTCCACCTTCTCATGACACAAGCCATTTTTTTTCTCTTATATAATTTGCTTTAAATGTTACATTATCTCAAGAAAAATACTTTTTAAAATCATAGATTTTTCCTTTTTTTTTTTTTCCTATTTTTTTTTTTTTT
>NDXB01022598.1:13132-31501 GCA_002631895.1 Agapornis roseicollis
TTTTTTTTTTTTTTAACCCAGAACATGAAAGTCTTTTGGAAGAACTTTAAAACTGGTGGGTTTTTCTCCACAGATAGACACCAAGGTCACAGAGCCTGATCAAAGTGCCCGACCCCTCCTGAGGCAGCCCCTGCCCGCTGCACAGTGCAACAACAAACATTAGAAAACGGAGTTTAAATAGAAACCCCTTGAAGCCTGGAATGAAGGAGTCATAAAAATACTTCAATTAGCCATTAACCTTTACAATGGCAATCATTTTCCTACACAAAGTCACTTTGCCACCACAGTGGTAGAACTTCAAGTACTAATTTAATGATATAATTTTTAAAAATTATTTCTTTGAAATAATATTCCTATAGTCAGAAAAAATACACCAGATTTGGAACTGATTTCGTGTAAACAAAAACCATCGTTTTTGGATATGTACATGGACGAGCCTGCCCCAGCTCAAGGGCGACTTGGGTTTCAGTAAATACTTTCCTTAACAGCACTAAATTCACTGGAAATATATCTCAATCATAGCTCTACAATAGATTCATTTACCACTTTCCGTGGGCCCTCACAGCGGGCTTTAAAGTGTTTTTCCTCCCTACCTCTCACTCACTCACTCGCTCTCTTCCATTAGGTAGTGTTATCCTTCATTGAACACTGGCCGTCTCGTGCTTTAAGCAGGCTGAGTGCAGGTGAGATGTCCTCAGGACACAAGGGTGCCCTTCCCAGACTGCGTGTCCCTGCCCAGCTCGGGTTGTGACGAGCTTCAGGTTTGATTGCTAGGTCAGAAGAGTGAGAGGTCTGTAGATAAATAACCCGACAGTGGAACGGAGCTGGATTTGAAGAGATTCGACTGTTCCTGGTCCTTTATAATTTAACCCCTCCCCTCCCCAAACCTCAAAATAAATAAAGTATCTCCAGACCATTCATATCTACATGGACAGGTAACAAATGCATGCATTCATCCCAATCCGCTCTGACAGGAACTCCAGGTAGACAGAAAACTCCAATGTTTATACGAGACTACAACTGTGTGGGGTTTGGTTTGGTGGTTTTTGTTCTGTTCCTCCTGCAAAGTCCCAGTTGACGATGATCAAACAACAAAACACGCTGTGGGCAACCCAGACTGGCCACTACAAGGTATTTTTCCTTGCAGGGCTGAAACTGCTCTTGGTTGTTTCTCAGAGTTCTCAATGCAAAAAGATCCTATAAGTCTTCCTTAAAAAAATAAAGTATCAAAGAAAAAAAGCATCCCACTGACCAGGAGTTCCTGGGCCACCAAACTAACACTGGCTTGAGGTTACTGTGTTCACTGTTCTTGGATGTTCCCAGATTTTGGACTGAAGCTGCCAGAGGTGTTAATGGGTACTTGAGTTTTGAACACTGCAGAATTCACACGTGCTCTTGGAGGAACAGAAGCACAGCACAGGACTGGTCTGAAGAGAAGCAAACTCGGGATCTTTGCAGATTGTGGCACGTTTCTCAGGTCGAGGGGAGAAGAAGCCAGAAGAACAAGTGCTTTTCTGTCTATTAGAGTATATTCATGATGGCGTTGTACAGCTGAGTGAGCACCACGAAGTGGACAGGAAGGCAGGAGCTGCGATCCTGAGTGGCAGGGTTACACGTAAGCCAGGACAGTGCATTGTACTGCTCCAAAACGAACCTGCAGAGAGAAACACAGAGGCATGAAACCGGACTCATTTACTGCTTCCCCTCTTGGCTTCAATAATGATTTTCTTGGAGGTGTCTCTGGTTCCTCCCAGAGACAGAGTCATGTGGACTGCCTGGCTGGAGGAAACTCCCTGATAAGGGGAGAATGGGAAACAGGGAGTTTTAGGTGTGTGAACCTGAACGAGGCTGTTCAAGTGTAGGCCCTCCCCAGCACATAGTTGAGATTATGGACTCAGAGAGGTTCAAAACCACCGTCTTCAAGGCCTTGAGTCCTGAACACGTCTAAGGACCCTCTGGGCAACCTTTACCAGCATTTGATCACACTTTTTGATGCTCATTTCTTGGTTAAGCGCATGTTTGCTCCCTGCCTGCTGCCTCATGGAAGAGATCTTTCAGTCCTGAACACGTGGGATGGAGGCAAACACAACCCTGTATTAACTCAGGAAGAGTATCTCCTTTCTATCCCAATTCCTAAGATACCAGGATCAGAAAAGTACTAGTATCTCCTTCTGTAAATCAGTTTGGTTTGGTCAGTAAAAATAACGACTGGCACAGGCCACATGAGCCCACTCAGTAAACAGAGCACTGGGAGATGAAATGTCCCCCTGGAATTCCAGGGCTCAGTCCCCAGAACCTTAGGGAGGAAATGCAAATCCCAAGAGGCGTTACCTCAAGACATCCGATGTAGTTTTAGAGTCAAGGGGGTGAGGAACTCGCTGGGAATTTCTGGCAGGTAGAAGCTCATCTGTCTGCGCTACGGAGATATGGTGATGTAGTGAGGCCTGCGTAGAGGAAAAGAGCACAGATTAACTCTTCACAGAGCAAGATTCACACTGAACAAACACATTCTGAGTTGTCGCAGGACACCCGGGCACGCTGGTGATTCCATTGAGCCCACCATGACCATGTGTATTTCCATAATGCTTAGATTTTTGAGTAAGCTCACTTCTCTTTCTGACTGGAATCTGTTCTAGAAGTTAGCCAGGGGAGAAGTGATGAGGGGAAACACTTGGGAAGTGTCAGGGGTTCTTTTGGTACCGCAGTACCCAACTCCGCAGCAGGAGCCAGTGACAAAGGACCATGTGGAGGTGGGTATGAGCAGCTCACACGCTGCTGCTGTTGCTCCCTGCTGGCACGCTTTCTGCCTGCCTTCCCTTCCTGCTGGAGCAGGGCTCCTGCATTAGTTTACACAGGAGCAGGAAAGGGATTTCTCCTTGATCTTGAGCAACCATGTAAGCCTTCCAGCGGGCAGCTGGACACACCACGCAGCCTGCCAAGGCACTACCTCTTTTATACTCCTCCAATTATGGCACATGCATTAGAGATGAAACACTTCAGCATAAAAATACTTCATCCAAATCAGAGATGACTTCAGTCTCTCTGCCTCACGTGCTGTGCAAGGTTCCTGATCGCAGCGCTGCCCAGTGTAACAGAGACAGATCCCTGCTCCCTGTCCAAACCAAACCAGCATGTTCCCAGTCACATTACATGTTTCATTCAGCCTAGATCTGAATTGCGCTGGGCTGGGGTGGTGGGGCAGGGAAGGGGGATGGCTCCTGCTCTGATGCAAATGGAGTACAAGCTTACAGAGGAATTCCTAACGCTGCCTGGAGCCCTACTGACTGTGTTTTACTGCTGGAACTGAAACGCTCTCTGGATTACTCACTCGCACAAAAGGTAGTTTTTAGTTTATCACAAACCTTCATCTCTAGCTCCAAACCCACGGTGGCTTATTTTGTGTGTTATTTTGAGATCTCTGTTCTGTCAACTGAAGGAAAAGCACACAGGGAAATCTATGCCTGAAGAGCACAGAGTAACGAGTAAGGTTCAGTATTTGCTGGTGGAGGTGCTACGCAGCCTGCCATACCAACTGCAACTCATCGTTAGCATCAGTCCCAACATTGCTGCTTCTGCATGAGGAAAGAACTGAGACCCAGAGGCCTTCACTGCTGACTGCCTCAGAGACATGGATGAGGGAATTCACTTGAGAGACTCACAAAAATGTTTAGTGTTTGTTACTCATGCTGGGAATGTGTAAAGTGGTATTAACTTGATTACTGTACGCACTGTTTGCTCTAACAGTTGCTATTCAAGGCAGGTTTTTCACCTTTCCATGCTCAGTAGTTCACTTTTTGGCTTCATTCAAATAAGCAGCTGTATGACACTCTAGAGGGATCAGTGACTCTCTAGTGCTTGAATCAGTTCTGCTGTATACATGTCACAAGCACCTGCATTTCTGCAATGGAGGGTATCAGCTTCCCTCTGACATTACAGACTCCACTGTGCAACATTTACAACTGGGGAAACAGACACGCAGAGTAAATGCTCTTCTGTCTGGAGGTGCTACTCACTTTTACTCTGCGTCACAACTGGGTTATGGCAGAAGAGATCTCTCCTGTCTTAGGCTGACTGAGAACTGGGATACCTCTGTAATACCAGACACAGCTGGGATGATTCTGGGTTTAGAAGCTGTCAAACTATTCCATTTTCAGGTAAGGGCCTTTAGCAACAGAGAACTATGTTTTAATAGCCCAAGTAAATTCAAACCTGCAATTGCATTTCCACTTCCAGAACTGTCACAGCCATGGTAACATGCAAAGCCAGCATTATGGAAGAAAACTCATCGTGTATTAGTGGAACTGTAATTGTCTTCCCCCTGTGAAAGGTACCCAGACAGACCTTCAGGAAGAGCGGGCACTGGTTTTGGGCCTGAGGACAGGATGACCAGAACCACTGCGGAAGATTCTCAGCTTTGGCAGTTGATACGAAGTATCCAAGAGCAAGAGGCTGCTGCTTCAGTTCTTCAGGGGCTTCTCTGGAAAGGAGACGTTCCCCTTGGCTCTGGAAGGAGAGTTGGGAAGGCAGGTTTGTTATTCCAGGTTATACACCCCGCTCCAACAACATCCGTTTTGATTACTAATGGCTCAGCATTTAAATCAGTTCTGTTCTTCATGAGCTCTCCTTTAATCAGTCATGCATCTTAGTCAGAGTTGTCTAATCCCTTCCTTTTTCCCCTGTAGCTGGGCTCCCCCCAGGCTTGTGTTCCAGAATCCCTTTAGATGGTGTTTCAGCTTGTGCAAGGATGTGTCACGCACTCAAATATGGAAGAATGGAGAGTGTCTGCAGCTTTGTTAGTCTGGCTCTGTTTGCTTTTGCAGTTACTTACATTGAGAGCTTAGGAAAACCAAGGTACACTTGCTGCTCCTTGCTGTGGACACAAAGTGTTGTGTTTTGGGTTTATTTGTACTACTGCAGAGGGAAAGTGTGAGGGAAAGCAAGCACCCATCCTGCTTTTCAGCTTATGTCACTCAGTCATTTATTCACGTGCTGTATTCTTTGCAGTATTTGTTACTCATATTCTCATTATGCATCCAAACATTACTGAGAGAGGAGAGTTAAACAAGAGCCCAGCTGTAAAACTGAATTAAGGAGTCTCTGAGTCGCTGCCCATCAACATGTATGTTTGTGATTTGATTTCTGGTGTAAAACTTACCTGAACCTTCCATACCTATGGCTGGTGGGTAGCAACCCACATTGCTGTGAGCCTGTCTACCCCATCCAGTGTGTGTCTGCACACAGCCTCACCTATCCTGAACCACAGCACCGAGCCTGCCAGGATCAGCTCAGCTACCAGAAGGGGTGTCTGCTGTTCTGTTCTAGAGGACATTCCTATTTTAAACACATTTGGGGTTGTTTTGGAAACACCCTTTATTATTTTGCTCCATCCCTGGCAGTGTTCAAGGCCAGGCTGGACAGAGCCTTGGGTGACATGGTTTGGTGTGGGGCATCCCTGCCCAAGGAAGGAAGGTTGGAACTGGATGATCTTAAGGTCCTTTCCAACCCAAACCATTCTATGATTCATAAAGGAAAAGCCCAAAAGATGTCTGCGAACTATTTTAGCTTGTAGCTTATCTAAGAAGAGCTGGAACAGCAGCTCCTTTAACCCATAAACATCTTCTAAGTCAACAGGTTAACAGATCCCACTATACAGAAACGGGCTTAACCACACCACCTTCACTGCTAGTCCTTCAAGCAGGCCCTTCTCCAGCAGCACTGCCTCGACCAGGAATCCAAGGCAGTTAAACACCCCATAAAGGCAGGGGAGGCTGCAGCTCAGCCAGCTCAGGAGCCAGGCAGCCAAGTGCCTGCTGAGCACTGAGGACAGGCGGCGCTGAACCGCAGCAATCAATTACGGGTTACATGGACGGAGGCGCGACCTTCCCCGACCTGCGAGGTAATGATCACACGCTGCTGCTTTTGTAAACCCCAAAATTACACAGCAATTACCAGGCCCTTGTTAATGGTTAAACTGAATTACTCTGACAGGTTCGTCTAGAAATGGCTTGTCCAGGCCTCTAAGCTCTTTGGTCATTAACCTTCCAGTGCTGTTCTTAAAGCCACTTGGATGGAGTTCCACAGACAGTAAGTTCTGTAAACACACCCCTCAAAGTGGCGCAGAATAGAGATGGTTGAATGAACTCAATGGGAGAGAGAAGTTGCAATGAGCGAGGAATTGTGATTTATGGCTGGAGGGGTTAGTAACAGCATTTAGAACTTTTAAATTGCCACATACCAGTTTGAAATAACCAAGTGACAGCAATGTGCAATTGTGTAGCCTTTGAAAAGTGGGTTGGAGGATCAACACAAGGAAAGGTGGTTGCATGCTAAGATCACAAATCACAGTGTTAGCGTTCCTGTGGCAGAGGCAGAAGTGATTTTTCACTCTCAGACTGTATTAAGGTGACACTGAAGCATCCTGGCTGAGGACCTTTTCCTTCCAGGTGGGGAACTAACTCCATGTAGTGAAGTCCTCTTCAGGGAGTGAGAATTCTTAAGATCTTCCTTACACTTAGAAAAATGCAGTGCTGTTACAGAGGCTGAATGAGGCACCACAGAGCTCAGCTGCAGGAACACCTCCTGTATCTGTCTGGTACTTGCTTTCATGGCAGTTTTACAGTTAAAGCCACCAGTGACAGCCACAAGCTCCAGTTACGTGTATTATACAGATTTATATGTAACTTTTACATGCACGGGGTTATCTGTTTCCTGTATACAAGTCAGCCTGTTTCTTCAGTAAAATACTGTATTCTTTAGTAAAGAAGCAATATGCTACTGCCTTAAACGTACTGTTTCTAGAATAAAACGTCTCCACAGGGAATTCTGAAGCATCATACTTCTCCACCCGTGTGATGGCAACCACGTGAAGAGTACAGCAAAGTCTCTTTCACAGGCACATGGAGGACTAAAGAGTTCCATCGAGTGTGCTAATGCTGATTCAAAAAGTTACCTGGAGTTACCCAAAGAATTTGCATTTTCTGTAATCTCTGGTGTTGGAACCAACTTTACAAAAGCCACTTCAAACACAAGTAACTTACAAGCCCTGTGTGCTCTGGGCTAAGTTTTACTGAGCAACCAACGTTTGCATAAACACCCACAGCACCTGGGGAGTCCCTGTGGGCAAGGGTTATCACTACCAGCATTAGCTCCCTTCTGCCCCCCTAGATATTCCCATGAACAGAGCTGACATCTGCCTTTCTTTGTCACTTTGTGCCAGGGACATTCCATGTGATTTCCCAGAAAAGAGCTTGGATGAGTCCAGATTTACACAGGGCCACGCAAAAATAAAGCTTCTCTCTCCTCTCTTTGCCTTCAATTATCTTTATGCTAACAATTAACTTCAGAGATGCAAAGAGCTGAGGCAGAGGCATCTTCTACAGCAGTATTTAAGCACCACCTTCAATAGTAACAGGAATCTCTGCTGCCATTGGCCTGGTTATGTTTGAGAATCTACAGGAAAAAAAGGTTTTGTTGAAGGATTTGGGTCTTTTTTTTGCCTTTTCTTTCCAGCAGCCTGGCCCCTGTAGCCTAAAGTGCTCCAGCCTTACCCTACTGTGCTGGAAGTGAGAGCCCACTCCAATGCCAGATGGTGATCCCGGGGAAGGAACTGGGGAGGAATTCGGTGAAGAGTGAAGATTCCCTGTTATTAGAATTCTAATGTCATTGTCCATGTCATCTGGGAATGGGAGGTCAAACATGTCATCTGGAAAGGAAAAGAAAGAGAAATTACTCCAATGCGCTGCTGCACTCATTTCTGTCAAGAGGTTTTTGGGATTTAGGAGCACTCCCTTTAACTCATTCTCATACTTTTTGAACATTCTGCTGGGGCAGATGGAAGCAGAGACAAGGACCTGACTGTTCCGTTCCCTGCAACCACACACACCTGAAAGGAAAAGTTGGCAGCCATCTATTAAAATAACGAGGCTGCACAGTGGTCAGAGATGAACACAAATCCTGTCACAGCACCTTCATCAAATCCAAATGGATCTTCACAACACAAAAAGCGACCCTTCTCTGCAGCTGGTCTCAGGAATCCATTCACTACGCTTGAAATCCATCAAACAAAGTGAGGCGTGCTGGTCACAGCATGTGCTGCTCTTCAGGCTTTGGCACCTGGCTCCAAGTATCCTGGAGCAACCCCAGCAGCTTCAGGGGCATTGCTTGCAGGATCCATAAGGGCAGCAAGGCCCCTGTTCCCAGGCTGTGGAATTCCATGATTATTTCAGATGCCGCATCAGGATTTCCTACAGTGCAGCTTTAATGTTTTACTTTCATCTCAGGAATTAAATATAGTTGTATTACCATCATTTGCTGGTTGTATTTGGTTTATGTTAATACATGGGAGGGATGTAAAGAGTGAAAACGTGTTTGCATTCTGTGAGCAGCACATTCCATCTCTCAGGCATTTGCAACACTGGTTATGCCACCACGAGCGATTTATGTGATGGAAAGCTAAGACATTAAAACACAGCAAAACCTTACAAGCATCACAATATGGTTTATAGGATCTTTTTCCTTATCCAGGTTTTTCAGCAGGCAAAGGCATTTAAGCAGTGTAACGACATTTGAAGTACACTTCAGGACACAGAAAGGGACAGTGGGAGCCACCTGAATGAGCTGGACTAATTAGAACTGCAGCAGAATTTATGCTAAGGCACATGGAGCCCTCAATGAGAACTCTGCATTTCTACATACTGAAACCATTTCTCTTGCAAACCCATTCGCTGCGCATGAAAAGGGAAGGGCCGCGTCTGTGCTGAACTGATTTCACCTGAAGGCCCAGGGTGGAAAGGCGCAGGTGGTTGTTTTTCTGAGTCTTCTAAAGAGAAGCAATTCACTGCAAGAGCAATGAATTAACTCAAGTTCATTAACTTCTGTCCTACAACCTCAGTAAACAGGACAGAACTAATGTCATGCTCTGCTTAGCCTCCACAGCATAAATGAGATGGCTAATAGCATAGGAAGCGGTTTAATCATTAAGTAGAAGAGAGCTAAGAAAATTAAATCTAACACCCTTCTGGAAGCGCCAGCCCTGGTCCCCGGTGCTCATTACATCTGGAGCACCCCAGGGCAGGTTAATGCAGGTTAAAGATTTGTCCACCCAGCACGCAGCAGGGCTCTGGGGCCTGCACAGGACAGCTGCTGCAGCGTGGGGAGGGGTAACTTCCCTGCTGTGAGGCCCACTGGGATTCCAGCAGGAACACATCAAAGCAGGCTCTTTCCTTAAAAATAGTGGGCCTTTCTTCCTCTCTACACTGTAACTTTGCTCTGCACAAAACACTTCTGCTGGAAATGTCTGTGGTTACTCTTGGTTTAAACAGCAATATTTTAGGACTTATGGCAAAAGTTAGGAAAGGTATAAAATAGTACCTGGAGTCTGGCTGACACAGGCTACAGGGCTGCATGCACTTCAAAAGCACAAGCTAACACTGACAGTTCTCAGGTTGGTCTGCTCTGCCTACTTTAGAGGACTCAAACTCTAAACCACAAGCTGCGTACACAACACGCATCAAGTGCACCACTACTGTAAACCTCGTGTGACCCGATCCAGGTCACAACAACAAGAAAAAGCATTTTCACGTCTGTGCCGTTGTGCACACTGACCTGTCCACAGTCCTTATGGAGTAAACCAGCACAATTCCCTGAAAACAGACCTCAGCAAAAACCTTGTCCTGCAACTGTAAAGTACAGGGGTGTTCTCTTCAAGGTGAACTGGGTGCTATGGTGTCTGTGGGAGAACACTGTTTCACTCAGGCTTTTTATTCATGACTGGTGCAACTCTGCTTATGTTCACAATAGCCCACGGAGCACTGGCGAGTATCTCAGCTCTTACACGAGCCACTGCTTACTTACCATTAGTAGGGCTGAATCCATCCTCATTGGGGTAATTTGCTGGTGCTACCTGGATAGTAGCGGAGGTTGGGAAAACCAGGATGTGTGTGCAGGAAGCATCCTGCGGGGTGTTCAGCTGAGATGACTGCAGATTCAGTGCGGTGCTCCGGCCAAACACTGAGCCCATAGTGACAGCATCTGCCAGAACAGAAGCAACAGCAGAGATGTTCGCTTCCATCACCTTCAGAATGGGTGCTCTGCATTCAGTTACATTTCTGTGCACCTAATCTGGGCTTCAAATACACGTTTGAGGGTTTCTATCTTAAAACAAGTTACTAGAGGAGCTTGAAGTCAAGATCACAAGTTGTACAGATAATGTTGAGCTGTGTGAATTCCCATACAGTGCCTCAGCTTTCCCTTTATTCTGCTGCCCTTAACCAATGACTTCCCTGTTAAATGAGCAAATGAAGTTTATTCTGACACAGACACCTGTGTAATTATGAAATATACCCTACTTCAGTTGACATGAGGATAACAAAACTTGCCATCTATTTTCTCACGTTACAACATCTCTGCTTTGAAAATTACTCAACTTGATGAGTCACGTTCAAGCTTGCTTAATTCCACTGCAGGGAGTATGCTTTTATTTCTAAACTTAAAAACCCCCAGAGCAGTTGGCAAGGAGAAGTCACCACATCCATTAAAAAGCACATGTGCACAGAATGCAACAAGTAAGTAAAAGGAACCCCAAATTTGAATATATTTCAACTCAGTTCTGTGGACTGCTGCTTATAATATAACTTTCTAAATACCTCGGATATATCTGGAACAAATACACCTGGAAAAGCAAGCAGATCTATCCTTACTCCCATCTTTCACACTGTGGACGCTTACAGAGGCTGCAGTTGTTCTTGCCTCATGACTACATCATCACAGTCAGGTGATGGGGACTGATCTCCCCAGAGACATGACCCCTTCCAGGAGGAGCCCACTGCTTTAACCGGGACAGTACACGCAGCACTGCTTCCCCTAGGAGCTGCACTCCCAGCATAGTTTCTCTTCATGGTGTTCTGGGGAGTTCTGCCAGCTCAACCTCTTTTCTACCATGTTTAGCCATGGCAGTCCAGGACTCCCTGCTGGACTCAAAAGTCCCCCCCAGATTAATGTGTGAAAAGTATGGAAAATAAACAGTTGGATAAAACTTACCTGGCATCACGACAAATGATCCCTGTGGCTCCATAGCAACGAGGCAGGCACTGAGGATGGAAGGGGAATCTGCTGACGAGATGCCACACATGCGGCACACCTCCTTCAGTTGTTTGCTGATTGTCTGCAGGGAACATTCCCCAAGGAGGATACTCCAGTCTGAAAGGAATAAACGTTATGATAGAACCACATGGTGCAAACAGTAATGTATTAGTGACACTTTGCAGCACAGGGCCCTGTGATCCGGGTATTCCAGGCCCTGCTCCATGGGGTATGTTGGAATCCCCTGAGCTACTTGATTACTCATTCACATCCTGAAGAGGATGTGTGTCTTTAAGAATGGGCCTTTCATTCCATCTGTAGCTAGAGCAGGTATTGACCTTGTGTGAAACAGGCAATGGGCACGGTTTAAGAATCAGAATTGAATCCTGTTTCTATTTTGCGACAGGATTAACTACTGTTCAGATCTGATGTGACAAAACCCACCTGCAAGTACACTGTGTAAATTCTAGTTAACCTACACAACATCTACAGGACATGAGGAGAGATGTCAAACCCAGTGTAGAAAGAAGCAAATTGTTTCTGCAGTCTGGGTGAGATTATAACTGTCAGCGTTCTGGTTTCAAAGGCCCGTGATCAGGTCTGTGAGTCATTCAGCTTGTGCACTAGGGCCATGTCTCCACTGCAAGCCAGGACAAGCGGCAGTGCTGACACTTCCTACCTTTCAGCTCCCCGTGGCCCAGGCGGCCGAGCCGCCCGATGACAACTCTCCATGGCAGGGATGTCATCTGCACGATCCCAACACACCATTCCCACAGCTTCTGCAGCCCGATCTTCCGTGCAGACAGCTTGCTCCTCCTTGACCTGGAGGTTGAGGAAGACAGAAACCCAAACCCAACACTGAGAACTGAGAAAAAACACATGCTTGCTGTCAGTACTATCACTGCAGTGACAGGCAAGAGGTGTCAATATGCTGAGCAACACACTGGTTGCTCTTGAAGGTAAGAACTGCAGGTAGGATTTGTAAACCAAGTGTCTTATTTTCTCTGCAGTTTTTAGCTATGAAAATGCCAACTGAAATGTTACCACTGTAACATTACTGTGATTAGATCAGCAGGAAATATGATTAGAAGGGATGTGTAAGAGCCTGAGGAGTGAGGGATGACAACAACAGTCCTAGATATAATGTAAAAGGTAAAGGGTTTTACCTGTTTGGTAGATCAATATTAACTATGCAGGTTTCCAGCAGTTCACCATGGAGGTCAGTGCAGGATGCCAGAAGCCAACGCTGATCGTGAGACAGACAATAGCCCACGAACAGCACGTTGTATTTCTGACTGGCCTCTCCAAATGTTTCTCCCAGCTCTGTCTGTTTGTCTTTGATGGGTGCCAGTATGAATGGAGGTGAGTATAGCTGGATCGGGCTGGGCCTCTGTAAGAAAGTCATCAGCAGATAGATCAATAACTATTTCATGCATGAAACACACAAACACAGATGTCACGAGTACAGGAAATGATGAATCAAATCAAGGCATCACAGCCAAGAGAGGGAGTGGGAAAGAGTTGTTACAGACAATCCATTTCTGTTGGCTAAAACTGATGCACTCCGAACTCCCATGCTGGAGATGCTCACCTGCCTGGGCAATGAGGTCCAGTGCTCCATCACCCCTACAGTAAGTAGGTTTTCTTGTGTTTCTTCATTTAAACGGAATCTCTGGTTTGTCAGTGTGTGCCCACTTGCCTCTTGTCCCACCACCAGATTCCACTGAGCAGAGCCTGGCTCCATCTTCTCTCCCTCCCACCAGGTGTTTGTGTACATTCATCCGAGCCCTCCTGGGAGGACACTGCAGCTCTCTCAGCATCTCCTCAATTGCCAGATGCTCCCGTCCCTTCATCATCTTAGTGGCCCTTTGCTGGATTTGCTCTGGTATGTCCACGTTTCTTGTACTGAGGAGCCCAGACCCAGACCCAGTGCATTCCAGGTGAGGCCTAACCAGTGCTGTGGAGAACATTCACCTTCCTTGCTCTGTCAGCACCCTTCCTACTGCAGCCACTTGCTGTGGGCTTCCTTTGCTGCAGGGGCACCTTGCTGCTTCACACTCATCTGCCCAATAGAACCTTCAGGTCTTCTTCCACAAACCCCAAACCCACCTTTGCTTTGTAACTCCCCTCTGAAGAAAAACCACGCTAGGCCTGACCAGAGAGACTCGGTAATTTAGAACTGGCCAGGGTATAAATTGTTGAGCCAAAGTTGGGAAGCACGGTGCAGACTGAGAGCAACACATGGACAATGGAGAAAGCTGAGATCTGGTTACTGCAGTATGCTAAGTGCAAGCTGCTTGTGGAAACTGTTCCAAAAAGGAAATTAAACATGAAATGCAAAGGGCAAGTTAACGTGCTTAGAGGAGAGCTCAGTTATGGTGTTTTCCTAAGAGACATGGAGGGGGCTCCTGTCTCTGCCCAGGTCACTTCCCGCAAGCAGTACTCCCCTGGCAGCAATGCAGGAACATGAAGTAAAGGGAGGGAGATGTTTGCAGGCATCTTGCAAGTTTATTGCTCTTCCCCTTACACCTGAACAGCCTGCAGTATGACTTCAACCTGCTGCAAAATCCGTCCTGCTGAACAGGTACCTTTTTGAGGGAAGGGTGAGGAGAGAACGTGAAGAGGAGATGCCGGATGTGATACTGCTTTTAGGAATTCCCAATGAGAGCTTAGGGCTTTCCAGGAGTAATGAAATGTGGTGATAGGTTGGGTTTATGATGGTGCTGAATTGAAGGGCTTAAATCCTAACAAGCATGTCTTTATCTCAAGGTAAGTGTTTAGTTGGTCCATTAAATCTAAATAAAAGTCATCCTTCTCTTTCAAAGAATGAAAACCATCCATGGAAATTACGATGGATCGCTCTTCCTTTGAAATCCCTGCAAACCCACAAACAGGGCTTGAATATTTACTGTTTAAAATAGAGATGGCAGGTAAGAATCCCACTGAAAGAGGGGGAATTCTCCAGTACCTCAGGGAATTAATATAATATCTGTAATGAGGTGCAGGAACTGATTTCATATATATGTGTATATAAATAAAGGTTGGACATAAACACTTTCTTAATAGGACTACTACAGACTGAGATGACACAGTGTGTCAGGATCTGATTCCACATGGATCTTTTACCCTTTTACTTTATGACTCAAAACCAGAAGCAGCTTAAAATGTTTTGAAAGCAAGTAATCTGCCACTGTTCTCACTATTTTCTATGAAGTATTAGATTACCTTCTCCTTTTATGTTATGTCTTCTACACTTTGAAGAAGCATTTTCTGTCCTCTTTTTGCAGTACTGGAGAGAAGGGGTTACAGTTTATTAACAAGCTTTCACTTCTTGATTCCAGTACTAACCTCTGGGTTTTTGAGGGTCATCTCGATGCTGGCAGCTGGTCCAAAGCCTGTGAGAGACTTGATGTGAATCTGGGTGGGCAGTGGCCTCCTGCATTGGCAGTACACTGAAAAAGCCAGCGACTTCAAGTGCTGAATGTAGAAAACCTGTTCATCCTTCATTGTCTGCAGCATGTACTGGCAAGGCACAATCTGTACAAGTCATATGAACAAGAAAACATGACTGAACGTCTTCAAGGAGCTGTTCATTAATATCAAGCCAGACTCACACAGTCAATAGTCATTTCACAACCACAGCACTTTGTATGTGGTGTCTTTGCATTACAGTGCCTGTAGCTTCCTACTCTCTTGCATGAGCACCCACAACAGCCAGAAACTGTGTTCCTTGATACAAACCTTCAGTCCCCACTCTGACGATGTATTTAAGGCTGTAAAATCTCTCAAAACTGAGACTCTGACCACCCGATATAATGGAAGAATCTCCTTACAGCCCAAGAGTGACTGCAGAGTACGTAACACATCTGTAGCAGCTGACAAACAGTGGAGCAAAAACTCCAAATGAGTGTCACTTCCTGTGGCAGGATCATCACTGACTGACAAACCCCAGCATCTCCACAAAGGGAGCAGACTGTTTTACCCAGTCAAGTGTTACTTTTCTGAAGTCCACTTTCTCATTCATCCTTCACTATGGGAAGGGCACATCATTAATTACATGCATAAAGTTATCAAAGTGTGTCCCAAGAAGTAACTACCAGAGGCTTTTAAAAGCAATACCCTAAAAAAAAAAAAAAATTGGGAAATTTCAATTTCTTTTAATCCAAATCCCTGTATTCAAACACCTTTGATTTGTTTTAACCTCATTCTTCTGGTCCCCATCTCCATTTGCAGGCACCTTTGCTCCATCACCTGGGTGGACTTAACTCTGCGCTCAGGCAGGCTGGGTTCCGCAGCCTGTGGTTAGAATTAGCGCTTGCTTGCTGGTCCTCTGGCAGCCAGCACCACCCTGTCACCCACAGAGGACATGGCAGAGAGTAGAATTAAGGTTATGATTTATGGAGTGCTTTGTCTTTTAAACAGTGAGATCTTCGGGGCAGAAACCATCAGTACAAGATCCTTACGGTGCAGCCAATGCTGTGAGACCCACACAGATTCTTCTAACAAATGTTTTCAGGAGCAATAAAACTGAAGCATCACAAAAGTTTCACTGATCTGTGGTTCTTGCTTGAACCATTGGAGCTTTGGTCACGCATTGCAGTTACTAAACTTGACCACGTGTTTCTAAGGACAAGTTCTTCACCCAAGGCTTTCAGAAGCTGGGATTTCCCTCACTATGTATGAGTTGGAATAAGTCTGTCAACAGTTGGGTTTGATTTGTTTTGGAATAACTCTGTGTGTGTGTATACTATGGCACAGCTGTGAGAACACTGTGCTGGTGACTAGCTCATGTTACCTTTATTTGCCCAAAAATGCCTATGATTTTGACATAAACTGGCATAATGCCCCATATTTTGACAAACCAAGGGGAAGTGCCCAGGAAATAAACAGTACTTTGAGATGGGAAACACATCAGTTGTCTTGCATAGAGTGAGATACAGTTTCTACACGCAGTTTGCATGGTCTTGTATTTCAGCCATGGCAACATCAGTGTTTTGCATCTTCAGGTCCGAAGCAATTGAATTCCTGCTGTCTGTCACAATATGAAGTTGTGAATCTGATTTTCGCTTCATCCCCAAGACTGAAATAGTTTGGTGACAGGTTCCCTGACCACTTTAGGTCAGGATTACCAGAAATGACAAACACATTCCATGCCAGATTTGAACACTTGTAACAACTTCCAATTCCTTATTTTTCCCTTATAAACTGTGTTTAAGCCAAGCTCAACACACATGGAGACAGCGTACAGGCATCATTCATGTGCTGCTTCTCGTGTGTGTTGCACACATAAACACATGGTTCAATCTCTGGCCTCCCCCTTTCCCCCACTTGTTTACTGAGCCACTGTGATGAAGAGGCATGGAAAACAGGCAGTCTGGGCAAGAGGCCAAGCTCTGCTTCTGACTGCACAAATCCAATCCTTAAGTAATTCCATAGTAAGTAACTATTATTATATGCCAAGTTACATGGTGAATTATTCTTAAGAAGCAGATAACAACACCACAATACTTAAATTATACACTAAATGTCTGGTTGCACATTTCTTTTGGATTCAACAGTATAAATCAACAGCATAGCAAAAGCAAACAGCTCAACATGCAAAGCAATCAAAGGAGCAACTGGGCATTCTTGGCAATGGCAACCCGGTTGCAACTTAAGTAACTAAAATACCTCTTAAGGAACCATCCAGCATATTTGACTGGTAGAACCATGGAACAGATTCGATGCAGGGTATCATGGCTGCCTTATGTTAGTTTCCTCATCAAAACAAAAAAGCAGGTGGTTTTCTAACATACAGACTTGCACTGTCAACAGAATAACCTGTAAACATCACCTGGATTTTATACAGTATTTTATATATTTATAGATGATCTTCCATTCTGTATCTTCAGTACAGAGCAGGTATCAAAAGCCTGCTGTGATAGAATGACTTTCCTGTTTGAAGATACAAAGGAAGGCAGAATTACCTGGAGAATGAAAGAATTCCTCATGTTCTCAGGCAAGTTATCCAACATTTCTGTGTAGCATCTCATTAAACTTAACAGCCAGAAGTTGGTTGAGGCAGATTCTTCGTCTGCAGTGTAGGTGAAAGGATCCACCATGTAGATGACAACAGCAGGAGGATAGGCATTGCTGTCTGCAGACTCCGGCTCCGTGGGGATCCCGATCCTCTCCCTCTCAGTAACACTGGAGGGACACAGGATGTTAGAGCCAAAGCAAGTTACAACCGTTCATTACTGTTTGCTGTAAAGGTGTGCGAGGCCAGAGCAGAGGAGGAAAAGGAGGAGAATGAAGTGATCCCCATGTTCAGAAGCAGAAGTAAAAACCACGAGACAACAGTGACTGAGGGGAGATGACTTCTACTCACAGCTGTTCTTAATCCAAAATACCAATTATTAATCATGCTTTAAAGACACCTACCATAAAGTCTAATGTAATCTCATTTTGTACAAGCAGAATAGATTATGTCTGAGGAATATGGGAGGGTTGACTACTATTAACTTACTACTATTCCTTTCAATAATGTACATGCTGGTTTTTTGTGCCTGTTTAGGGTTTTCTTTCAGGACAAGTGGAAGGGGGAGAGAAAGAACTGAGAGCTGAGAGATGCCAAAGTACATTCATGGAGACTCAAGTCCCCTGTTCAGTTACAGTGAAGTTCCTTGGTAATGGAAGGAGCAACTGCACATTTGTGCTTGATAAAATTCTTCTCCATGCCTTAACCATGAGTAGCAGGCTCAGCATCTGTAAATGATCACAAGCAGAAACCATGCTGCAGGGGCTCAAGTTCTGTTCTGCACAGAGCCAGCAAACAGATGTCTGACGGATAACCCCAACTACAACAGGATGTGGGCTTTTCACTTAAGATACAGGAACTCCCTAACATATATCATGGCTCTTAGTAATATGCATTATTATAAGAGTAATGAAAAACATGTTCATTCAGGAAGTTACTTACATAAGATGTTAAAAAATATTTTCCTAATGTTTATGTTTAATGGACTATTTATAATGAAGTCTTTAAATAAGTTGTGCTGCTGCAGCTTATTTTAAAGGAACAGCAATAAAACCCCATTTCCTGACCTGATAGTGCACCTGCTTGCAAAGCACCAGCAATGCAGGCACATGGAAACAAAGCCATGGCTTGCATTCTGTGTCTGTTGCTGGCAGAGGTGTGATGGTGGTGCCCATGTGAGAGGCATTCAGTGCCACAATAAAGGTCCTGCAGCATCTGAGCAGTGAGGCCAAGTGAGCAGATAGGGCACAGAGCCTCAGAATCACAGAATAGTT
>NDXB01022599.1:0-34604 GCA_002631895.1 Agapornis roseicollis
GACCTGCCCTGTACTGCCTTCTCATGGCTGGGACTTCCCCACCCACCACAAAGCAAAGGTCTAATTACAACATTTCTTGTACTAGAACCACTCCTCTAGAAATTAGTTACTTCTTCACTCTGAGAGGAGGTACCTCTTGTGCCTGCCTGCAAATGAGAAGGCAAATGAGAGGGCATGACACTTTACTTGCTCATTTTGTTAGTGCTCCACTGGTTGTGTGCCATTTGCACAGTGAATCGATTATGCCACTGCACAGAAATGCTAAGTGTTCCAACTTTATCATTGCTTATGCATTGATTGAGACCAACACCAGTAGAAGCCTCAGTGGCAAAATCTCTTGTAAGCAGATAACTTGAATGCAAGGTCTTTTGGTCTGAGGTAAGTGTGTGGTACTGCAAGGCTTACTGCAGGTTTCAGTCAAAATGTATTTGTGGTACTGTACTTGAGGAATGAGAGAAGACTGCTACTATCTTTCCCTGGGAGTGAAGAAGTAAACTTGGCCTCACAGTAGCCTGATCTCTGGGGTTTCTTCATGTCAAAATGTAACTTTTCAAATTCTGAGATACAATTTTTAGGAAAAAGAATAATTTTATCAATTGAATGAATCAAGCAATGGATGTTGCATTCAGCTGCTGTGTGTTTGTGAACATGCAGACAACAGTTATTCAGTGACTGTCATAGCTGTAACATATTTGAGAAGGCTATAAACAGGCTCACCAAAAGGATGTTTGTACTCGGAGCATCCTGGAGACAGGAAGGTAAAATTGATAATCATACTATGTCTATGTTTGTAGTTCTGGTGCCATCTAAGATCAATAATGTGGACACCACTCTGCTGGCAACAGGGCTNGTTTGAGAAGGCTATAAATAGGCTCACCAAAAGGATGTTTGTACTCGGAGCATCCTGGAGACAGGAAGGTAAAATTGATAATTATACTATGTCTTTTCTCTGTTTTCTGTTTTTCCTGTCTGTGTCCCAAATTCAGACATCTGAAGTATCCAGCAGAATACTATGTAGAAGAGGCCAGAGGCTGAAACACAAAGCTGATGCAATGGTGAGTTTTGGCTCTGTGCTAAAAATGTAAACCAGGTCATGCATTTGGAGCCAATATTTGTGTGCATGTGAGTAAGGATTCACTAGCTAAACTGACTTCCATGCTCCAAACTTGGAGTCTGTTCAAGTCATAGGTGGGAATGCTGTCTTTATTTCCCAAATGTTCAGGCAATTCCCTTTGTTCTAAACACATCCAGAGAATATGCCTCAAGCACAGGATTTAGAGCAGACGTTGTCTGAGGTTAGCAGGCCACTTTGCTTTGCAGAGCTATGACAAAGCCCTTGTCAGCACAGTTTTAGGACAGTTTACTCTGAAATGCCAGGATCCTGACAGTAACTGCGTTGCTGGTGGACAAGACTTGGATGTGCCCTTTGCAGATGTGACCACCCAGCTCTCTCCTCTAGGTGCAGTTTAACAGTGTACATGAAGCAGTGCAGTTCTTGCTAGTTGTGCCTCAGTCAGATAATTTACATATGCTACTTGCCATTTACCTGTGCAAATGAAGTGAGGGACTCTGCCTTTCACGAGGCAGGCCTCCAAGACCAGACAATAATATCCAAAACCTGTAAAGATAGTAAATACTTGGGGAAACTGTTGGTCAAGAGGGAGAAGGGATACAACCAGCCAGAGCACACAAAGGCCACATTAACTGTCACCTGGAGGCCTGGCCTGCATCTTTTTCTTTCTTCAAATCCTGACTTAATAGGGGGAAAAAGGGAATTTGGGTACCCTTGAGAGAAGTAGTTTTTGTCTTAGGCTAAAAGTGAGAATTTTCTTCCCAATAGACTGACAAGATTGCAAAGGCCTTTCAGTACCTAGAATCTGCCCTTTTCTTCATTGAGTATGGAATTGCCTTGGAATCGAACGCACAGAAATCCGCCTACAGAAACTTCCAGGACGCCATAGATCTCATCAAGTAAGACGTTTTCAAAGCAGCCCGTTTGGAGGGGAAGGGTTAGTTGCACTGCCTGTTTGCAACTGTGGCAGCTGTGGGCTCCCAGCATGGAGCAGAGTTCAGGTTGCGGTATGAGCACGGGACAGAGCATGCAGAGGTACCAGAGACAAATCCTTTGAAATGGTTCAGCATTGCTTATCAGAAGAAGTAGGCACCATGTCCCCCTGAGCAGTTGAGCCTTGCAGCTGAGGTACACCAGAGAGCCCTGGTTCTGACAGGAAAGGACAGGAAGGGATTTCTCCTTTATCCAGATCTGAAGTTGCTTTCGCGTGTGAGCTCAGTAGCATTTCAGTTTTAAAAAGCAAAGCAACAGTGCTGCACGTGGAAGAGCAGTCAGTGCCCCAGAGGTCTTGCAACTTGCTCGAAGGCAGACTTCACTGCAGACTTTACTGGTTTCTGCCATGTGTTCTTCTACCAGTTGGCTTTACTGAGGCTTCTATTAGCAACCTTCCCTGTTTAGTTTCACAGCCATAGTAGATATATGCAGGTAGTATGACATGCACAGGCAGTGTGACATATACAGGCAGCACAACCTGAGGAACCATGTATTGCATAGGAGAGAGATGGCTATCAGTTTATTCATATTGAATTAGGGGATGTATGAGTGTGTTTGAGAGTTGACTTGATGCGTTGCCTCACAGCTGAAACAGCTGTCAGGTCTTCCTGTCATAGACTACACACTTTTCAAAGGAATTGTTTGCTTTCTGCTCTTGATGGACTGTGTTTCCCAGCTGCTGCTGTTGCTTTGCTTTCAGAAAGGTGGTAGCACGTCCCAGAAGCTGGGGCAGCAGTGGGACTCTGAAGTACTGGCAACTGGAAATACATGTCCAAGGGGCCTAGTCAGGAGTGGTCCAGAGCCTGATCTTGCTCCCATTGGGAAGCCCATCTCATGGTTCAAATTGGCAGCCTGGAAGCTTTGATGTGATTAACTTTGACAACACTTGATTCTTCCAAAATGATTTTTGTTTCTGTTTAACGGATGTACATCTTTGGGTCTATGATTTTTATGGGTGAGGTCAAGGCTTTTAGATGCAGAAAGAACATCATTAACAGAAGCAATAACAACTTCTGCTGATCTAGTTGAATGTCCCTGCTCATTGCAGGGGGTTGGACTAGATGGACTTTGAAGGTCCCTTCCAACCATAACCATTCTATGATTCTATTCCCCATCATGTTTAGATGCAAGGATTTCATGACTTTGAATGTTTAAAGACTTTGCTATCACACATCCCAAGTTTAAATTAGAACACGTGGTGGGAGTTTGAGTCTGCTGCCCCTGGGGAACTGCCTCATCACAGGGAAGCAGTGCTGCAATGTTCCCTCAGCCTGGGGGATGCATGTTACTTCTTTATCATCATCCTATTGCCAGTACTGAAGGAATTAGAACGAGTTTGCTGGTGTTAAATCACAGCTAAGTCATTGCAGTTGGATGCCACAGTAATCCTGGTGTTGTTTTTTTTTGATACTTTGACATTGTTATCAGATCTCCAGCAATAGCGTTTCTAAAAACAGCTCTGCACAAACTGTTTGTAGTTCTGGTGCCATCTAAGATCAATAATGTGGACACCACTCTGCTGGCAACAGGGCTGTTCCTTGTAAACCTGTCTGCAGTCTTCCTGCCAGCCCTTAGTGACATGCCTCTGGAAGCCTGAGCATGGCTGATGTTGGGGGTGGAGGGGATGCAGACTGAAATGTCTTTTTCTGTCATGATCACTTTTAGCATCATTTCCCTTCCAGCTACAGGGCCAAAGCAGAGCTCCTCCCCACCAGTACAGAATCCCAGTGCGTTTGCTCTAGCCTCATTTCATGGCTGAACACACAGCTGTGAAAACTCTCCCTCTGACAGCTATTACCGTGCAGGCACCAGTGCGACGCAGATGTGTGTGTTACAGGCTGCGCCCATGGGCACTGGCACTTCCCCACCAGGAGGAGGAGCGGATCAGCGGGCAAGCAGCACTGCCTTTCACAGCCAGTGTTACTTTGTGAAAAAACTGACCTTTTATTGTTTCTGAAGGTTTCTCTTCAGCCAGAACATCCACGGCACAACCCGTTCAGTTCCATAGAGGGTATCTGGACCTTTTCTTACCACCCCTCTTAGTCAGATCAAGAGCCACAAGGGTGACCATGTCCTTGCACAGGGGCAGGGCAGCAGCAAGGTAGTACAGTTTATGGCTGTAACACAGGATTTTCCCTGCTAACAAAGGCTTCCTATTGGGAATTACAGAATCACAGAATAGTTTGGGCTGGAAGGGACCTTACGGATCATCCAGTTCCAAACCCCTGCCACAGGCAAGTACACCTTTCATTAGGTAAAAATACTCAGTGGTCTAGTGTTACCCTGTAACAGCATGCTCCGATCACACTATAAACAAGGTGCTTTGAAGTACAAACAATTTATTGCAATGGTTCATTATTCACAGTACCGTTTGCTTTGTCCCTGGGGGCTACCGAAGTGCAAGCCACATGAAACAGAAAAGCTGAATGACAGTAACTCAACAGCAAAACATGCCTGTGCCCTATGCTCTTGCTGTCCTGCCTCTGTCCTGGTACTGAATGCAGAGCAGTCTGCTGCTCTTCCTGGTCACTTGGAACAAGCTGGTAAGGTGAAAGTTTGGTCACAAAGGATTGTCAGTTGTTCTGTTCAAGGTGATGCAGGAACAGGAATCTGCTGTCTTTCCAGCTGTACTTCACTCAGAATGCAGGGTTTCTGGCTTCATGCAAGACACCTTTGTACACAGCACTGCCGAGTTTCTGCTTAAGTTTTTCATGTAAGTACTGGTTTATTTCCAATTCTTTTTGTCAATGATTGTCTTTGGTTTACATAAGCTTTAAGACATCTACCTGTTTTGAGGCTAAGCTTCCCGGCCTAACTGCCTTAAAAGAGCCAGTACCTCTAGCGTTACAGCTACTGGATACTGAAACTGGACATCTCACCTCCTGGGGTTGTATTTAAAGGTCTTAAAAGAATACTGCAACTTTTATTGTGTGTTTCCAATTGTATAAAAATGGTGATTCAGACACCACGGAAGCCTACAGTTCCATATGCTATTAGGACAAATTACATGGATTACTTCAGGAATGATATCTAAACAGAAACTTGCCTTGGGGGGGGGAGAGGCAGGAGTTAATACAAATTTTATTGAAGACTTGAGAATTCCAATACTCCCATGGTTAAACTCATCTCAAGGATCTTTTCAGCTTTCTAACAAATGTATTAGATTGAGACAGTACTTGGAAAGACAGGTTTCAGATGGAAAAGATGCAATTTCCACTGCTGCCAGCGGCCCCTTGGGAGGTGGGCAGTTACTTTAGTGTGCAACAGGGATGCTGTTACCTTCCAAAACTTGAGATGCTTTGTATTACAAAGATCTTGTAATTAGGAAATGTTTAAGACTATATTCCTGAAAATGGGTTCTATTAAATGTTACTTGAGACCTTCAGAACACATGTGGCAGGGCTGTTGAGTAAGGCCCAGCAGTACCACCTGCTGCCCTCTCTCCTCACTCACCCCATGCCCGGTTTACAGAGTTCCTGCAGCAGCTGCCTCAAATGATTCTAAAATTGGAGCCTCTCAAAAACAAATGATTGCAGCTCTTGGCAGGTTCTCTCCTGTGAGTCACACTTGTACTCTATGTTTTCACAGGCTTTTCTGTATCACTGTTGGTAGACAGCCACCAAAAGCTTTACAGTTGCAGAAGGTAACATTTTCACAATAAAACTGTATTGGTTTTATTTCTTAAGCTACCATACAAAACACAGTGTTTAAAAGCTCTGCAGTGCCTCCCTGCTCACATTCCTCTGGCATTCGGAGGAGGCAGCAATGCTCACATGCAGTCAACAACGTTGCTGGATCCCTGGCCCACGTCCCGGATCTGGCTGCTGAAACAAGAGCACACAGCCACGCCAGCCCCTGCCCTGCAGTGCGACACGGACCCAACGAGTTCCCACCTGAAGAAGATGGCAGAGGAAACAAGAATAGTAAGCTCCTAATACTTTCTATTTCTTCTCTGTGTCGAAATCACAGAATAGTGTGGGTTGGAAGGGACCTTCCAAAATAATCTGAAATTCTATTATACAACCTAGCTGTTTACTCTGCACAATAATAAACCCTGCTAGTTTATTCTTATTATTTCACTAGTAAATTTAGTGTGAAATCAGACTGAAACAACCAGAAGTATGTAGATTCTTACTGAATGAAGGGAAGAGGACAAGGGATGGAGAAGGAGGAGGTGCTTAAATATTGACAAGAAGAACCTAGTGGCATAAATGTACCTAGTCATGGATATTACTCAATTACTACCAGGAAATAGCAGCTAGACTCCTGCTGCACACTATTTCTATTATGTTATGTTTTCATATAGGCTCATTTCATTGTCTTAAGCCAAGTAAAGCATTTTAAGTTACCTATTTGCTATGGGATCAAATGCCTCCACTGTATTCAGGTACACGTTGCCATTATGACCTCCAACTGCAAAGATTTTACCCATCAGTGTCGCTATGCCAACACCACCCCTCGGAGTTGTAAGCTCTGCCACATACTCCCATTTGTTACTGCGTGGGTCAAACCGCTCCACAGAGCTCAGTGGAGAGTTGTCATCAAAGCCACCTGCAAAGAATCATCACATTGTCAGTTTTAAGCCACTTCTAGTGCCAGTGATATCCAGGACGGGCATTATCAGGCTATTTTTGGCATTCAGTGGGCTAGTGTCCAGCTCCAGCTCTTTACATGAATTTCACAAGCTTCTAAAAATTAATCTAATGGCCTTCCCTCTTATCACTGAGTAAGCATCACCCAGTGTGACAGTGTTCTACTCAAGCTGCAAGGAGAGGTGCTGCTATTATTTTCCTCCTTAAATGCATTTAGCTCATCATTACAATGAAAGAACTTCTAATTTGGAACAGAAAAAAACTAAGACAAGTAAAAGGAGAGGCCTGATTTATTTTGGCTTAAGCAGCAGACCCTCTTGTGGTGGTTTCAAATTACAGCACTGCTGAACACTTTAGGGAAAAAATCCTCAAATTAGACTTCAGTGCTGCATTCCCCTTGCTGGGGCAGCTGGCACAGGAGCATTTTACTCAAAGCTTTCTTTAATCACTTACGATGATAGTTTCTTTAATCACTAGGCAGAACACTGCAGCTATCACTATGGTGTTATCTACCTGGCACCTTCCTCCCTTAGGAAAGCAGGTAAATGCAATGCAGGGCAGATCAAGCCAGACCTAGGACAACAGGCTGTGAAGTGTAATCACTTTGTGAAAAAGCTACCGTTTAAGCTCAAAATCGAAATAAGAGTGCTTTGAAAGTCATAGAATCACAGAACAGTTATGGCTGGAAAGGAATTTAAGATTATCTAGTTCCAACCCCCCTACCATAAGCAGGGACACCCCACACTAAACCATGCCACCCAAGGCTTCATCCAACCTGGCCTTGAACACTGCCAGGGATGGAGCACTCACAACTTCCCTGGGCAGCCCATTCCAGTGCCTCACCACCCTCACAGGAAAGAATTTCTTGCTTATATCCAATCTAAACCTCTCCTGTTGAAGTTTGAACCCGTTACCTCTTGTCCTGTCACTACAGTCCCTAATGAAGAGCCCCTCCCCAGCATCTGCATAGGCCCCCTTCAGATACTGGAAGGCTGCTATGAGGTCTCCACGCAGCCTTCTCTTCTCCAGGCTGAACAGTCCCAACTTTCCCAGCCTATCTTCATACAGGATGTGCTCCAGTCCCCTGATCATCCTCGTGGCCCTCCTCTGAACATGTTCCAACAGCTCCATGTCCTTTTTATGTTGAGGACACCAGAACTGCACACATTACTCCAAGTGAGGTCACACAAGAGCGGAGTAGAGGGGCATGTGAACTTAATCATTTTCCTAAAGGAAACTCAAGATTAGGGATTCTCAAGAGGATTTTCTGTATGGATATACTGTCCTGAACAGTATAGGCATCCTGAAATGTACGTTAGGAACTGCTTTTTATTTCCTCACTAACATCCTTTCATGTAAGCATGCCTTGGTTGTGCTTGCTTTCTTTTCCTGCCCAAGAACACACAGGTCAAGTCTACCTATCAGTTCCTCTATCAAAACAGCCTTTTCCAAATGCCCGTACTTGGCAGAAAGAACACTAACAAAATACCACATCTCTACTCACCAACAACGTACAGGCAGCCATGGAGCTCACTGACACCATTGCCAGCTCTTCGCTGACCCATTTCTTTCACTTCCATCCACTTATCCAAATGGGGATCGTATTTCTCCACACTGGAAAGAGATGCTACACCATCATTGCCACCCACAGCATAAACATGGTTCTGGAAAACAGTTGTATAAAGAAAGATTATGTGTAATGTATATCTATTTACGCAGCTTTTCATAAGCCTTGTTACAATTATAGGCAAATGTGGTATATCCATACAGCCTCAATTATTTACTTCTATGTAAGAATTCCAGCAACAAACTTAACTATCTAATGAGGCTGTCTTGCAATTAAGAAGTGAAAAAGTTACACAGTATTGTAGATATTTTGCACAGTGTACATAGTGACAGGGGGATTTAAGTACAGATGTGCTCACTACCTTTAAACATAGTAACCATGACAAATTAGTCTTCTGAGTGAGACATGAGGCATTAGCCTGATGCTAGAATAGTTTGGCTACCTGCTCCCAGTACTTCAAATACTGCTGAAGCAGGGCATGTAGTTCAATTTGACATGAGTATTATCCTAAATATCCTCACTCTGTGCATAGTTCCACAGGATTTTGATGACTGGAAGTGCTCAGAGCCACCAGCTTCATTTTGGTTTGTGTTCTGCCTTGTAAAAGATTTGAAAAGCTGGTCAGTTCCTTGGTTGGCCCCACCTTGGGAGGAAAAAGTCACTTACCACAAGGGCTACAGAGCCGACTCCTCCCCTGGGAGTGTTCATTGAGGCAACTGCACTCCAGCAATCAGAATCAATGTCGTATCTTTCCACATCACTGAAGCAAGTGTTGTCATCCAAACCTCCTATTGCGTAAATAGGGCCAACCAGAGAGGCAAGCGCAATTCCTCTCCTAAGAAAACCATAGGGTCAATACCTCAGTGCAAATCCTTAGAAAAAGGGAACGGGAAAGACACATGAAGTGCAATGTTACCTGACTGGCACCTGCTTCAAACTATGGAGAAAAAGCAATGAAGTTTAGAAAAGTGCAGTTTATAACAAACAATGACCAGTCACTGTGGCAGGCACATCTGTGCCAGGCTTGCAGCTTTATCCTCGAAGTCTTTTCTATGTTTGCAGCCTCCCATTGAGTTTTCTCTCACTTTCACCTCAGCTTTCCCATGTACCTGTATGTTACCATGGGACCCATGAACAGGACTGTTGCAGCTAGAATATTTTTAGACTGCAAAAAGACAAAGCTGTTTCAAAGGCAGGGAAGGATGGAATACTGTTTTGACTGCATGTCATTTAGAGCCCAAGTCCTCTACTTATACTTGGATATATGAGACTGCCTTGGTTATCTGGGTTTCTCTATGCTGGTAGTGAATTTGACACCTCGTACATTTTTTGTTGTATCTGATGGGGAACCAAAACCTGCTGATTTTAACTTTGTTGGTATAGCTGCTGCTATGCTTTGGGATGATTTCTGGGGGGTGATATTGATACATATTAAAATGCAAGCCTGAGCCAGGTATTCGATGGCTGACCTCTAGCAAGATTTAATTGCAATTTCTTCCATTCTATTATTTTCCAATAGGTCTGTCTTAAAGTAGTTGTCAGATTTTTTTTTTCTACTGAATGTACCAGTAGGAGTTGTACCATCAGTACTACAAAATGAAAAGCATGGTCTATAATGTAAGCATTAAGTTTGCTGAAAATATGCCCTGGGTGGTGGCAGAAGGGAGAAAGTGAAGCAAGAAACCCCCTTCTAGGAGTCTGGGTCTTTACTTTGATCAGGTCACAGCTTTAGGCCTTAGCCATGCTCAGTATTTCAATTGTACTTTTACATGATGCTTTTACAAACAACAAATAACAAAATGGAATGTAGAATTAAGGAGGCTGATTTAAATGACAGCAGAAACAAAAAACTGCAGATCTGTGAGTCCAATAGCTCCTAAAAGAATCTTAAATGTCAAAAGGCAAGAAAAATCCTTAGGCTGACTTTCAATGTTTTAGTTCTTTCGGCCTTTTGTAGCAAAAGCATAGGCAGCTATTTGTATCCTGGGCATGAAGTATCTCACTGTGCATGTTCTGCTGGCACTTGTCTCGCTCATTCTTAAAAAGAGCAAAAAACCCCCACAGAACCAGTTAGTCAGTTTTGAGTTCATTATTGGGCATAGCAGAAAGGCCCTAGATATCAGAATGCAAGCAGAGCTGGACTATGAAGAGCTCAGTGCTCCAAAAGCCAGTCCCCCAAGAAAAGGAAAAAAGGAAAATAGAGCAACAAAAGAAAG
This sequence comes from Agapornis roseicollis, assembly GCA_002631895.1. Classification (NCBI taxonomy): domain Eukaryota; kingdom Metazoa; phylum Chordata; class Aves; order Psittaciformes; family Psittacidae; genus Agapornis; species Agapornis roseicollis. Next base: position 10,441 of record NDXB01022599.1, read on the forward strand.
CCAAAGCAGAAACATAATCGTGGACTATGCAGTTTTGCACTGAAATATTTACAGTATGTTACTCACAACTTTGCGTTTGTGCAAATATGTGCTAGATGCAAGTGTGATGCAGATTTGTGTTTGCTTTACAGCTGGTAACTCAAGCTGTGTATTAGCATGCAGCCCCAGAATCAGAAAAAAAAAAAAAAAAAAATCCTAAAAGTAACAAAGTTTGGAAACAAAAGGCAGGACAAACATGATTATTTTCAGCATCAGCAAAAACTCATCTGTCACAGACTAGGGCTTAAATTTTGGATCACGGAACACGTACCTCTTCGTGTTCATTGATGCCTTCATCATCCATTTGTTTGTGAGAGGATCAAATACTTCCATGCTTCCCAAGTGTTCATTTCCATCATGTCCACCTACTGCATAGACTTTACCTGAATACACAAACATCTTTTGAAACAGATATTGCTTGGCAATATTTCACTTTTCATTTATGTAATATCTGCCTACCTGGAAACAAAAAGCTCAAAGGTTAACACTGTCTCTCAGTCTGCAGTAATGTTTTTTTCAGTAAGCCTGCTTTCAGATTGTTTCAGAACTAAAACCTCTTAATGGGAAGAAGCTTTACTAAATGGAGGAATATTCAAGTTAAACAAGTAAAGTAGCAGAAGTACTGCAAGTACGAGTAGTAAAAGTACCAATTCCATCAAACAAGTGCCTTTTGATCAGGATCGCTTGAATGGGTTTACTGACCTCCCACAGAGATTACACCCACGTGCCTTCTCCTGCTGTTCATTTCGGGGCCGAAGAACCAGCTGTTCTTACTGATAGAGTAGCATTCAATGCTGCGAAATGGGTCACCTGATCCACCTCTACCACCAACACAGAACAACACACCTGAAGAAGACAAAACAGGTTTCCAGGAAACTAGCAGAAAGAAGGGGGCTAAAGTCGCAGAGCAGAGTGAACTGAAAACTATGCGGTTTGGGAGAAGCTGTATTTCACTCCAAGGGGTATGTTTGCCCTCCATAACTGGATGCTGGATTTTGGACTTTGCTTGGCATGCTGCTACGCCAATTTACTATCTGTGCTCTTGCAAAAGCAATGCATAATTTAAACATGCTTTTTGTGATTTTGCTTGGAGAGATAAACAGATTTTGTTAAAAAATAGCAATTAGGATTTGCAGTCTAATATTCATCACTTACTTCTGATGTAGGTTAGCCCAAGAGTTTAAAAGTTAGCTCAACCTTTCCACACCAAAAGGTGTCTGTTGTTTTCAGTATAGTTTTGAGCATACTGCCTGGTCATATCATACATAACAGTTCTGGCTTTAATGCAGATAGAGCCAATTAAGATAATGATTTAAACAAAGAAAATGACTGCTAAAGTTCTGCTAGGAAAATGCAGCACATTACCGAATTACCAGAGAGGTAACAATGGCTTTCCCAATTTTGCATTAAGTCATTAACAATCATTTATACCAAGCCAGCTAACCCTGCACAGATGTGCTGCCTTTTCTCCATACCACTTCCTACTGGATAATCAGACACACATTTAATTACCAGCAGTCTGCTTCCTTGGTGTTGTGCGAATGGAGTACTCAAAGTCTGGCACTGCCCTGCTGCTCAGGCGAAGGTGGTAGTTTCTTGCTTCATCCAGCAAATCCCTACACTTTAGATTCTGCTTGACAATCTCTTCCTTTGCCACAACACCCATAAGGAAACAAATGGGCAAGAGAGGCAGCCGTACCTAACAGAAATGAACACAGTTGGAGTAACTGGCTGAACTGACTGAGACTCACCATTTACAGTGATACACGCATGACAGATGGAGCTTGAGTCAGCTGGCAGACCCACACACTTCACTAAAAAGAGAGGTTTTCATATTTTTTTCCCAGAGTAAGAGCAATACGAACAGTTCTTTTTTAGTGACAAATGTTTGCTGTAACCATTTGCGTTTAAGCAGCAGCAGAGAACTGTCCCGTGGCCCAGGCACCTGCCTGGTGTGATGCAGGCAGTACCCGTGACTCTACCAGAATAGCCCATGTCAGGTTAGTCTGTGGAGGGTGTCGATTTCCAGCTCATTGCTGTGCCAGCAAAAGAGGCCTTCTGCTAGAATGGTTCTTTTGCTGTGGGTGGCAAGTCAAAAAGGAAACATTATCAGCATGAACTAAGTTTCTATCAAGGAGGTATTGCTAGTACAGTAACACCTTTCTCTGGTGTGGACTTGACTACAGGATTTAAAAAAACAAAAACAAACAAACAAGAAAAATAACCTTGAGAGCTAATTTTTTGTTTCTCTGTTTCCTTCCTGTAGTTTCCCAGAAGAGAGCTGGTGACCAGGTGGAGGGATGGAAGGGTCTTTCTGGGTGCAACTACAGGCATTTACTGCCCAGAGCAATGCCCAGTGACAGGGCAAATCTGAAATAAGGTCAGCTTCTCTGAGACTGCCTTGAAATATCCTTTTCCCTTTCCATTTATTTCAGCAAAGCTTTCATTTGTCTTCACATTATCATGTGAAAGTGAGGACTATGAAGTACAATCAGGCACAAAGGTGGGATGTGTTGTTAGTAGGGGGAACTGAAGTAAACCACCATCTGATGTCCTAAGGTTTGGAGTCAATGCTGTCAAGCAGCTCCTAATCAGTTCAGAGGCAATGGTGAAGAAGTCCAGTATCTGCGGTGCTTCTCAGAGTAGCAGGATAGTGCTGTTATATGGCTGGCAAGTGTCCCTGTCTTCAAGTAAGCAGGTGTCTGTACCAGTTCTTCCTTGCTCAGTTGCTTTCAGTTCCACTTCTTCATTTACTTTGGCTCAGCTTATTTTAGGCTGATTAAAAGCACCACCATAGTCCTGCTGATAGGCTTGTGAGGTTAGTGATATGGTAAGAACTCAAAGCTGACAAACTCAGAGCCTCGCTATAACAGCAAAACCTGTAAGGCTGATTATGATGTGGGTAATAACTGTCAAGAAACCCTGTTATATTTTCTCCTAGCAGTAATGTTCAGATCAACTGATGGTTCCATATACTCTGGCAAATAACCTGTATTTACAGGAAGGGGCTTACTTTTTCATTGCTTTGTTCTAGACTCTGGTTTTCATGACTAGAATAAAGCTGTAAATCCCTTCTGCTAGCATAATTGGGTAATAAAAATTGTTATTTTTTAAAATCTAAAATTACATTGCCTGTGAATTTAATTACAGTGTACTAAAGAAGGGGTTTTTTTGTACAAAAAGTCTTATGCTTGTCTAGATGAAACTGATAGGCTTTGGGAGACAGTTAATACACAGCTGTGATCTTTTCGCCAGGAAATGTGAAAAATGATGCATGCAGACAATGGCAGCAGTATGTCAGTAGACCTCTCATTACTCATATGACACCAACATTAGCAATTCTGCCAAACACAAAATATTCAAGTTGGAGTACAGTGACACCTGAAACAGCACAGTTGATCTCACCTGCTAAGATCATAGCACATTGTGCAGCACACAGCATGTACCTCCCTCTTCCTCAGCACAGGTTCTCCATACCTGTCTCAATTACTGTATTTTAAACTCCCATAATTAGCACACACAGAGCTTGAATAACTGAGGGAGTTTATGTAAGTTCAGCTGAGTGACCTTTTGATACCTGTGTTTCTTTCTTTCAGAAGGGGCCTCATATCAAGTCTAGAGGCTTAAACTGCCAACTCCTTTCAGATCCTACAGGCAACCAGTAGCACCAGTCTACTGAACATGGAAGGGTCTAAAGTATGTTTCCTAGGCTGCTCATAGGGCTAACACATCTTGGTCTTTTGTTAATTAAATATATGGAATATTATAGAAGTAGCACAACTTGATATGACACATCTCAATTACAGCTTTACTTTCTTAGCTATGTAAAAAACCTCCTCAACAGCCTTCTTACCAGCAAGGGAAGTGAGTATTTCAGGCTGCAGTAGTATCAAACCAAGTGAAGTGATGGCTTTGCTCTCCACTGTGTAAATCTAAGGAGTTTCTGCTCTAATGAAGATGCAGCTTTTTGTTGGCTCCCCACCTCCCAGCCATGAGCATAAAGTGAATACTCTTCTCTACAGAAACTGGAGAATACAGCTTCTTCCTGATATTCAAGAGATTTAACCTGCTTCCACTGTCAACTCGCAACTGTAAATACCAGATGAGTCACCAACTGATAAGAACATATTTAATCTTGAGATCTACCTAAGTACAAACAGTTGATTATAAATCTGAACCAGTGACGAGACAGACACCAGGAATATTGTTCTGCCCTACCTGGGCAAGTATCTCATCCAGCCATGCAGCATGATGCTGTGGATTGGCTAGCAGCCACTTGATAGCAGCATTGTAAACTTGCTTTTCATTTTCAATATTCAGGTCACTGAAGGACAGGAGCTTATGGAGGTGCTGTGGTGTCACACTCACAAAGTCTTCACACTCCACCACCTCTGTGAAATGTTGGCAAGCATACTGATCTGCCATTTCCATCAAGTCAATTCGATTGTGGCTCTCTGCAAATGCCCTGACTGCCAGGCAGTTGGAGGGATGGAAGTGCAGCTTCATGTATTCACAGCACGCTTTTGCTACCAGTTCCACCTGCAGAATGCAAGCAGCGTACAGGAGAGACTGGACGTTATCCACCGTCAGAGTAAGCCGGGAGGAGTACACAAACTTCACTAGGTCTTCTATTGCATCGCCATCTAAGTCCCTGATCTCGATCACCCTCTGCTTGGCTTCAGCCATTTCTGAGAGGAACATGGCTCTGAAGTAAGGTATAACACAAGCTAGCACCAGTTTGTGGCAGGAGATGAATTTTGAACCAACCTGAAACACAAGACAAAACAAACCCAGTCTTTTATGGGAATGTCAGCTTCAGCTATGAAAGCATGGACAGTTAAGCTGAAATAAGAATTCTGAACTCAATATGCATTGAGCTACTATATTTTGTTCAAACAAATTACATCTTATTTGCCCTCTACTTCTGACATAGATCAGTGTATCCCAATCAGATCTGAGTTGTAACCTGGCTGCCTGAGTAGGGCAGGGTGGTTAACGCAAGAAAGCAATAGCACTGATGTGCTGAACTTTTCTTTAAGAGCCGTGTCCTATTTTTTAAACGAAACATCCTTAGAAACCTAGATGTATCCTGGAGACAGAAGACTGCTAGGCTCTTGTTTGCTTTACGTGTATTCAGAGATGGGGGGATTGTAAAGTGATATTTTTAGACTACTTAATTTAACCCTCAGGACTTGTATTACTGTTGAAGAATTGATAAAGCTGTTTGTAGAAGCAAATTCCTGTAAACCCAGGATAGTAACAGCTATTATAGGAATTGATGAAAGTTACCAATCACTTCAAGATTTTTAGAAGGTGCTTAGCTACAAAAGATAGAGTATTCCCCATAAAGACAATGTCTTTTTCAAAATTCTCATCAGAAAATGTGCAAAATAAGCTTTTCACTAACAAAGTTATAGAATTCAATTACATTAAAATGAGAATGCAAACACTGAAGGTAAATGAACAATCCACTACTAATTTGCATTACAGGAGTGCTTTCTTACAGCATGTCATTCTGCAGTCTGCACTGATATAAGGGGATGGCTGACTTAAGTAACCAGTTTCCCTGACAGACTTGAATTACATGCTCACTTTCAGATGAAGGGGTTACTGTGCCATCTTGCAATTTCAAAACAAAAAAAAAAAGGTATTACATTATACAGGATAATTTGGAGGTTTTTTCTAGCTCTAATTCAACACACAGTAGCTCTACCCTTAAAAGTGTGTATTATCACAGGTGTAACCTGCCTGGTGAGTAGTAAATCGAGTACAGAAAGCAAACACATATGAAAGAATACACAGATTAAAAGAGAGTTAAAAATAAATGATTCAGTGTGAGTTAATCAGATCACTCCAGAAGGAACAATTCACAGACCTACCAAGTGAATAAAAACCCAAACCAACAGGAGAAAAGCAGATGTATGCATCTGCCACTCTCCACTTTGTAACAGGGAGCTGTTCATATGACAGTAGCATCACAGTAGGTGAAATTCCAGTTTTAAACATTTGGAGAAGAGGAAGTCTCCCTGTGTGCCCCCAGAGTTTGTCACTGTTACAGGAACACTCCAGCTAATTACAGTTCTGATGCAAAAAGATGCTACCAGCTGGTCTGCTCTATCAGGGAAAGCTCCAAGGCCATTTTCACCTCTAGAGATTTTTATTCTGCCCATCCTCCCACTCTCTAATTAGATCTTTCCCTTGAATTTTTGAATCTGTTACATTTAAAATATCTAGCATGTTCTTGGTATTTTGAAATTGGAATTCAATTCCAGTTAGGAACTATCCTATTTTAACAGTCAGCAGTTAAATCAATAATTGGCCTGACCACACCAATAACAGAACTGCTCACTATGAGAGGTCATGCACAAAAGCAGAAAGTTCAGTAGAAAAGTAGTTACTCCTAAAACATGAGAAATGCATGAGTACTACAGAAAGAAAAATCAAGCCCTCCAGAAAACTCTACCTCTAGTTTTATTACTAGTTACTTGAAAATCACTGATTTCAGAAGCTTTATGCAAGATGTACACAGCTGCTCTAGCCTCCATTGATCATAGGCTCCACTTGTAGACTGGAAATCAAGCAATCTAATTCTCTTAAATTACCAAAGTAGCTCCCCACGAATAATACAAATGGACATTAATACAAGCCTAACTTAGGGAAAGTTAAAATGCAGCCACAGTAAAGTGTGGTTTACAAGTCAAGTTTCCCTAGCAGGAGTATACATTTAACTATGTTTATAAAAGTAAGACTTTCTACCTTTTTTGCAAGAGTGAGTGGAAAGAGAGAAAACTAAGGATGAGGTCAAAAAAAGGTAAGAGGGTTGTTAAGAGTTGTGACATGTACCTTCTTCCCCAAACCACCTTTTAAAATGATGTATGTAAAACGACCTGGTGAGGCACTGGAATGGGCTGCCCAGGGAGGTTGTGATCCATCCCTGGTAGTATTCAAGGCCAGGTTAGATGAAGCCTTGGGTGGCATGGTTTAGTGTGGGGTGTCACTGCTTATGGCAGGGGGGTTGGAACTAGATGATCTTAAGGTCCTTTCCAACCCTAACTATTCTATGATTCTATGAGCAGTCAGACCAGTTCTGTTTCATGGCTCTCATGCTGTCTGGAGAAGCTTCAGTATTGTCATTCTATGTCCTATGAGCATTACCTGAACTGTTAAGAGCCACTGCACCTATTCCAGTTCCTGCTCAGTGCTTGTGACCTAATACCTGTTGCAAAGCAGAACAGAACAATGTTCTTGCTTATTCTACTCCTGTTGTCCACTGGAGCAGGAAGGAGAGATACCCTCTTCCTCTCATATATTCCCATTGTCTCCTAAGCATTTTAGAAAGATGAGCTGCCTACTAGGGGAGGACCAGGGACACACATCTGTCAAGGGTTTTCTCTGTTAATATCTAATATTAAAAGTGGCAGACAAACGATTTCTCTTGAAGGCATCTGTCATTTGCTCTTGGAGCAAATCTCCTTCATCTCTTTTTCTTAACTAACTATTTTGCACTACTAAAATGCTCAGCTAACTAATACTTCATATTTGTAGGCACTAGCAACCACTGTTACAGATGCTAGATACAAATTTATTGTGATCAGAATACAAGTAACATACAGATGACTTACAGAGAATGCATTAAAGCAATGTTATGCAAGAATCACAAAACTGGTTTCCTCTTCCTCCTTTACCTCTTTCATCAGCTGTAGAACATAACTGACTGTTGGCTTTTCTTTTTTTTGTTTTCCCCATTTGAGAATGCTGGAAGCTAGATTTGTTCCAGAAATCCTGTTTGTCAGGAAAGATTTAGCAAAGCAATGCAGAATGCAAAAACAGACATAAAATTGGGGATGAAAGTGTGTCATAGCAAGGAGGCTACAAGAAGCTGAGTCTGCGCAGTAATACACTGATCAACTGTGGGAACTTGTTTAGCAGGCTAATTGGGTCAAAGTCATGAACTTCCTCTCAGACTGTCAAGAACTTAAATGTTTACATTTCACTTGTAAACTTCCTAAATAAGGAAAAAACCCACAAACACATCTAGAGATGCCTCAGATTCAATATGTATTCCATGGCTTCCACACCCATGCCCAAATTCACAGCCAGCTCCAGCACAGTTATTCACAGCTTAATCTTCAGACTGTTAAATGCAATGAATGTATCACAGTATCACCTTCAGTGTAACATCGCAGAGCTCTCCAGCTTCAAAGAAGTGAAGAAGAGAGCTGTGAAAATCCTTCCAGGCCTCATCTGCTTCAAATACAAAGATGTCATCTTCACTGTCACTGTTGGAAGACCTAGTTTGCTGCTGCTGCCTTCTTCCCTTTATCAGATGTTGTTTTCCCTGCTCTGGGACCACAGATTCTGAAGCCATTGGCTGTTTCTTCTTTCACTGCATGGATCTTCAAAAACTCCTGTCAAGACAAAAATCCAGCCCATCAGGAATCAAGTCCTAAAATGCAGCTAAGTTCTGTTCATTTTCCTGTTTAAAAAAACCCCACAAAATCAAAGCCAAGAAAAACCCACAAAAAAAAAAGCAGATGAAACATTAGGACTGCTGGTACCTAACACTGTGGTTACATATTATAAATATGTACCTATAATCTTACTTAGGAAGGTGGGAGCAAAAAGGGGAAAAAGACACACAGTCACGAATCCTATGCTTGTAGCTTTAGGAAAAGCCATCGTTTGTGAACTTGTTGCCCACACTTCTTGAAAGAGACTATACTGAGAATGCAAGTGACCATCAAGGAAAGTGACTGATCCCAGGGAAACTAACGGAAGTGCCTCAATCATAACATCATCTGTTATTCCTTGCAGACAGCTGCTTGACACTTTCCACAGAGGGGTAACTGTCTGAATAAAAAAACAACGCACACATTGTTTATAGCTCACCATTGTTTGCTGAGAGCAAGTCAGCAATCTGCTTGTTCAAGTTAAACACTTAGAAATATTGATGTCTGCTGTGCCCAGAGTGCAGCTGTTTCAGACTGCAGAGTTGGTGTTCTGGTCCCCAGCTATTCCCCACTATCAAACTTAGAAAAGCAAGCAGGGATGGGAGGTCAGGGCACAAGCATGTTATCTTGTATCTCCAACAATTCAAACAACAGTGAAATCCTAAATGAAGCAATTTCAGTTCTACCTAAATCTGAAACTGAATTACATGTAAAATTCCTCAAGTACTTATGTTCAGCTGAGGTAAAATGCTTCAAATAATTCTGAACCAAACAGAACTAGAAGACATTAGACAGTGGTAGGCAGGTAGAACATGAATGAACATCGCTCTGTTTTCCCCTGTCATGAAATTAAACACCAAGAATCTTGGCCAAAAAGCCAACCTAGATGCTGGAGTACATGGCCTCCTCCCCTGTCAGCTACCTTGGGAGACAGTGTCCCAGAAAGAGGAGATCCTCCTTGTTTTTCCACTGACACAAGGGAGGAAGACATTTCAGTGACACAGAACAGAAACAAAACCAAGAATCCCTCTATAACCATGAGTAGGAGATGTTCAGATAGGTATTATGGTACCTATAAATCCACTGCTTTTTATGAGTTGGAAAAAAAGCAGAAATCAAGATACAGATGAAGTTTCACCAACTATCCTGTACATTAATTTGTTTACCCACCCATAAGATGAACAAAAATCACATCACAATCTGTGCAGGGAGGGGCAGGTAGCCTCACTCGGGAAACAAAAAGGGCCTTTTAATTGAATACAGTGAGAAACTTGCCTTCTGTAAAAGCAGAGTTTGTAGCCCTGTGAGCAGGGAGGTTTTGGAAGCAACTGTCATACAAACAGATTGCATGCATATAAATCTATACAAGTTTGTTCATGTGACTGAGTAAAACTAACTTGTCTAATATAGAGCTTGATGAGTCTCTGAAGGTAATTATGTGCTGGTCCTGCTGACCACAAGATTAGATAAGCATATGTAGTGACAATCTTCTCCAATTTAGCTAACAGAACAAGTTGAGCTGTTGTCCTGTGTTGTACTAAGAAAACTTGAACATTTGAAAAGAGGGCAGCTGGAAAAGCTAAGGAAGAGACAGAAGAAAGGAAGTGGGAAAGGCAAGAGGCAGCTGAACTGCAAACTGCAGCCAAGCAGCAGCTCTGGCAAGGACTGCACAAGCAGCTGTTTGCTGTTCAATCTGGTTACAGCTGCATCACCAAGAAGGAACGTAGGGGAAAAAACCTGATATATAAAAACAACAGTGTAGAAAAAACACAGTGCTCTCCCCTTCTCCATTCTCCAATCCCATCAAAGGAGTTATGGAAACCTCACGCAAAACTGCTCAGATGCCCATGCTAATTAGATCAAAACAGACAAGTTTGGAAAACATGGGAAAGTTCAAGCTTCAAGCCTAAGCCTACTGTACTTTTCAGCAGAAAGATAATTTAACAGGGGCCAAAAATCAGAAACCACACATCTAACTAGTTTAGCTTGTTTAAAACTACCAGGCTTTCTTCTGCGGAAATTCATTAAAGATTTTCTTAAACAACACTAATTTAAGATTTCTAGATCCTTTCAGTATTCCAAAAGCTCCCTGTAGTAAAGCCTGGTATTACTGTTCCATGTTACTTGTCACACAGGTAGTTCAGAAAACAGTGAAATGGGTACTGTTAGCACCACCTTTCATCTGCTTCCACAACCAAAACCCCATCAGTGCTGTAGACACACAAACAGTGAATGAGGACTGCTGTTTCTTGGAAAAATGCAACAGTAAAAAGAACCAAAAAGGTGTTTTGTAGAGCATAAAAACCTACAGTCAGATAAAATACCAGTTTCGAAATAATTCTGCCTGGCAACCCTTTAATCCTGATTTGAAATAGCTTCTTCCCTGCTTCCTTTGATCCAACATGGATACACTCAACAAAATTCTGATGAGGTTTAGTCCCAGTTTCCATTGAAACTATATGGCATATGTTATATGGCATGGCTGTACGTCTTCTGGGCTTTATGGGATGACAGGTTGACAATTCTGATCAATTTTGCATAATCAATATCAAACTATTCCATGATTTACTTGCACTTGACTTATTTTTGCTTCAGAACAACCATCAAAAAACCATCAGAAGCCCCAAAGCAGTGAAGGACTCTGCTTTACAGATAAAGGTATCACTCCACTTAAGCAGTGCTTAATTTATTTCACAATAACCTTGAGAATATCCAAAGAGCAGAACATAACAGAAAACCACTGCAATTCTAGGGAGCACAGGGAAGAGTTGATAGTTATGTAATAAAACTTTTATTTATTACTTTACATTCCTAAGAACACAGAACAGGCCCTTACCAAGCAGGCACACTATTGTATTTTCTGAGGGACCTGATTAAAAATAACAATAGTTTAATGGTCTCCATAGCACTGTTTAGTTCAGCCCTTCCTGGGAAATGGTAACAGAGTATAAAATAATTTTTAAGTAATTTACCAGCTGTCCTTTATTCTAGACATGTAAATCAAAGCATGGTACCCACCAGAGCATCTCAGAGCTGTAGCCCAACAGCATTTCCCCCATCAGCCCCATCCTCTCAGGGCCCTCTGCCTTAGTTCCCAACCATCATCATATTTTCTCATCTAGAGTTGAGACTCACTGAGGCTGCAGCCTCATGTTACATTCACAAATCAAAACAGTTCAAACCATGAAGCAGTATCACCTTTCTTTTATCCCAGAGCTGTAACTCCTTAAAAATCTGTTTGAAATCAGGAGGGGGAAGAAGTAATACAAGATAAAATGTTTCACAACCCAAGAAGCAGGAAACTATTAATACAAAATCTGCTTGCTGCAACCTGCTGAGGAAGAACTATAGATGTTGGCTAACATGGTGCTATGCTGCCTCACATCAAATTACTGATAGTAATTACACAATGATTGTGTCCTCTTGTGACCACACTGATTAAACTTGTTTTTACAAATAAGTGGCCAAGTTACCATTAAGGTACCAAGGTACCATAAGTTTCCATTCAGAAAACCGAATGCTAGGCTCCTGATACCTTATTAACCATTTATAAAATAAACCGGATCATGAGTACACTGCTAAAGACATGCTGCACTGAAACTACAGGTACAATCCTGGCACATTTCAAAGTGGTCACATCTTCTTACATAGCACACAAAGGATTCAGGGAAATCACCTCAAACTAACTCAAAAGCAAATTGTGTAAAGGTGTCTGAACCTTTTGCAGCTTACTCTCCATTCCAAGCAATCAAAGCCTGTGTGACACACGTTGTTATTTTAGCTTGTTAACATTTGATGAGCTGTTTTACCCACTGAGGTACTTTTCTACAGTCACATACATGAATAGTTTCCTGATTATACTGCCAGAAGCCTTTGCAATAGACACAAAAGTCACCTTTGAATGTTATAACACCTCTGAGTATTATAACTTTTACTACAGCAGAATACATAGGAATGACTAGGCAAAGGAGGAAATACGGATTTATTAACTATCAGGTTGTATGTGGTTTGATGAACTACCTCCATACCCTTTATGGATAAGAGCTTCATTAACTGACACTTCCCAGCAGCCAGTAAAGCAACTGGATTGAGTGGAGATTGGCAGGTGGCATCTATCAAAGCAGGAACGAAACTCAAGGAGGCAATATAAAGAGCACCTGAAATTCTTATTTGAGAAGAAAGAGAGGGAAGGGGAGGTTAGGAACTCCTAAGGCTCTCCCAAGTGGCAACAGGTAATTTCTTGCTGTTTTTTAAAACCAGAAATATTTGGCTTGGGGTAACTTAAGTAATTCCGCTACAAGATGTCTGCAGTAAGCTCATCAGTGCACTAGTTTCCTGGGCTGCAGCCTCTGCAGCAGTGAGTTATATGCAGCATCTTGAAACATGTGGACTCCCAGCTCGGTTTATTTGTGTGGTTTTGTCTCTGTGCTGGAATCTTATGGCAGCTATACGATTCAAGAGCTCTATAAGCGCAGGACTACATATGTGCCTCCACAGAATAAGCCCACTGATGCTGAGGAGACTAGCCTGGGCAGCGTGCTGCCCTTGGTTACTCTTGCAAGGGGCATAATCCAGCCCCGGGTGACTTGAATCGATTCTAGGTTAACTCACAAGAACCCATGCTCGGTTTGGGTCTCTGAAGCCGGTTGGGCCAATACTTTGCATTGAAAGGGGCCCGAGCGCGGGCCCATTGCCCGCCCGCGGGCGAAGGAGCGGGGTCCGGCCGCCCTACCGTGAGGCGAGTGGGTGGGCAGGCAGGGGTGTTCCCGGGGCTGTAAGGAGAAGGAAAAGCCATCCCGGCAGCCCCCCGCGCCACACCAAACAGGACCGCTTCCCGCTACACCTGAGGGGAGGGGCGGGAGTTACATAAAGGCAGGGGCAACCCACCATGGCGGCGGCGGGCCCTGACGGACAGCGAGCGGGGGGCGAGGGGCGGGAGCACGGCCAGGGGGGGAAGGGCCCGGGAACGTGGGGTGCAGCCCCGCCGGGTGGGACGAGAGACGCGGTTCCCTCCCGCTGCCCGCCCCGCTCACCTGCCGCGGCCACGGGAGCCGGGTCCGGCGGAGTGCCGCCCGCCCGGGGGAGGGAGGAAGGGGGACGCTGGGCGGAGCGCATGCGCGGCCGGGGAGGGCGGACCGAGGGTTGGGGCAGCCGCGGGGCGGACGGGTAGGGATTGCAGTGCGTGGTGCAGAGGGGGATAGGGAGCGGCTGTGCGGCTGCTGTCCCGAGCCTGCGACGTTGTGGGATACCAGTGGTTCCCACACACCCCCCGTTATGAGATTCATGGCATCAGCTGGGTGGGAAAAGACCTTTAAGATCCATAAAGTCCAGGTGTTGTCCCAGGACTGCCAAGTCCACCAGTGAACTGTGTCACTAAGGTCTCCGTCTACGCAGTTTGAGAACACTTCCCTGGGACAGTGATTCCATCGTTTCTCTGGGCCGTCTATTCCAATGCCTGATTGCCCTCTCTGCGAAGAAGGTTTTCCTAACAATCCAGTCTAAACCTCCCTGGCACAGCTCAAGGCCATTACCTCTTAGACTTGGGAGAGGAGACCAACCCCATCTTACTAGATCCTCCTTTTAGGTAGTTGGAGAGAGTGATAAGATCCCCCCTGAGCCTTTTGTTCTCCAGACTGAATCCCTCAGGTCCCTCAGCCATTCCTCATCACAGCTGTGTTCCAGGCCCTTCACCAGCTCTGCGTCTCTTCTCTGGACTCACTCCAGCACCTCAGTGTCTCTCTTGAGTGGGGCTCAGAACTGAACACAGGATTCGAGGTGCAGGCTCACCAGTGCCCATCACAGGGGCTGATCGCTGCCCTGGCCCTGCTGGCCACACTACTGCTGGTACAGGCCAGGATGCTGCTGCCCTTCTTGGCTGCCTGGGCACAAGCTGCTCATGTTCAGCTCTGTCATTCAGCACCCCCAGGGCCTTTTCCTTTGGGCAGCTTTCCAGCCACTCTTCCCCAAGCCTGGAGCACTGCATGGGGCTGTTGTGGCCCAAGTGCAGGACCCAGCACTTTGCCCTGTTGAACCTCATACACTGGCCACAGCCCATGGATCCAGCCTGTCCAGATCCCTCTGCAGAGCCTTCCTGTCCTGCAGCAGATNGCCCAAGTGCACAGCACTTTGCCCTGTTGAACCTCATACACTGGCCACAGCCCATGGATCCAGCCTGTCCAGATCCCTCTGCAGAGCCTTCCTGTCCTGCAGCAGATCAGCACTGCTGCCCAGCTTGGTGTTGTCCACAAATTTACTGAGGGTGCACTCAACCCCCCATCCAGATCATTAATAAAGATATTAAACAACACTGGATGTGATACCAGGTCCTGAGAGACACCACTAGTGACTGGTCACCACCTAGGTGGGAGTAGGAAGGGTTTGGTCTGTGTTCAAGCTGATATCTTGTGTCTCTTGGCATTTCACTGGAGCTGTGCTTTATCTGACCAGGCAGGAGTTTGGTGCTGTGAGGGCTGGAGCTTGCTGCAGCACCTATAGTTCAAGGGTTGTCTTTGAACAAACATGGGCAAAAGAAAAACAACCCACACTGAAGGAAGGCAGCTGCACGTGGGGGTTTGGAGAGGGGAGAACACAAGCTCTGCAGTGGAAATGGGAACATGCACTCCATTACTATCTAACAGTGGGCCAGGAGCAGGGTTTATTTTGGCTCAGGCAATTCATGGTGATGGCACAAAGCAGCTCCTTTGCTGCAGCGTTGCTGACAGGAGTTGCTCTGGCTTTGCTTGGCTTCATCTTGTTGGACAGAAGAGAAAAGAGGTTGGCATGGGGTATCTAATCCTCTGTGCCAGCTCCACTTGTATCAAGTGCCATATGAGAATAGTTGCTCTTCTGGCTNGCACAAAGCAGCTCCTGCTGCTCCAGGGGGAGCCTTTGCTGCAGCGTTGCTGACAGGAGTTGCTCTGGCTTTGCTTGGCTTCATCTTGTTGGACAGAAGAGAAAAGAGGTTGGCATGGGGTATCTAATCCTCTGTGCCAGCTCCACTTGTATCAAGTGCCATATGAGAATAGTTGCTCTTCTGGCTGTATTTGGTCTCTGACTATTTGCTTTCTGTTAGTGGTTTCTGTGGAAAAGACATTTTCCAGGCCAATTTGGAAAAAAACCTGAGATTTGCACATGAGTAAAGGCACACGAGTGCTGCTGGATCACACACTCTACATCCCAGGACAGACTCACTGTGTCTATTGGGTCTATTGGCTTACTGTTTTCTCATAAACATGTTTCCCTTTTCTAGTTCAATGCTATGTACCAAAGCTTACCTCTTTTCCTCTTGGAAAGTGAAAAAGCTGCCATTCAATGGCAAGCAGAGGCAGGCAGAACAGTTCCTGAGAAATACCATCACCCTGACCCCTCCAAATCCAAACTGGTGGAGTCTCTTAGGTAACACAGACCAGAGCGATCCAGCTTCAGATTTTGGAGGAACTGCTCTCTATGAGTTCAGAGAGAGAAGGATTTAGGAGAGAGAGGAAAAGGCTGTACCAGCTCCTTCCTCCCCACCTGTGCACCTAGTAGGTATATGTACATATGTCACACAGTGCTGCCTTACACCCCCTTCAGTGCAGGAATATATTTCCACATTAAACGCTTCCCCTCAGGTTTGTTTCAATCTCTATTTGTTTGTAGTGTTTCTCTCTGCCTGTGGAGCAATAAGGGTAAGCCTTGGTCCACTTTTGCTTAAAGCTCAACTTAAGAACTTGAAAAGAGTTAGCTAGGAATATTTTACGGGCTGTTAGAATCAAAGAAAGACCTTATTAAAGAAAGCCATGCCCTGGGAGGTACATTCTTCTAAAATAACTGCCTTGCACAAAAGCGAGCAGAGCCAGCCAACTGAAAATGCCCTCTGCCTCCAGCCCTGCAGCTAAATAACTGCATAGTTTTTCCAGCTACATACTGTGGAGTTGGCAGCTGGAATCTCATGTTTCTGTGCCAAGTTCACCTCTACAGATACGCATAATAATCCTAGGATTTGCTTTTTTTCCCAAATACATCACGATTCTGCTGAAAAGCAGGAAGGTGTTTTATAAATCCATGCTTATCTAAGAATGAGTGGCTGGAGGTTTACAGTTCCAAACAGAATACGCATACACTATGATTATGAAGAGATGCATGTTTGGTTTTGAGTTTTTAAAGGCAAAAAATGTTCAATTAAATAACATTGCTATTTGAGCTGGCCTGTTTGAGAAAGAACCAGAACATAATCCATGGGGAAATGTGGATAATCATTACTATCTAAACGAGAACTATTTAATGAGTTTGGGGTTTTATTCCTGCCACCCACCCCCTACCTCCTCCCCACCCCCCCATCGTGTATTTCATAGAGATCAGAGGTGATGAAAATTTGTTAGCAAATGGGTGAAATAATCAGAAGCTGGGCTGAGCTGCCCGGAGTGCACCAGTTTTGGTTGACACAAAGCATTTTAGGGTTTGCATAAATGCAGCTCAGAAAATTAAAGTTCAGCAATGCCGTAGGGGCTATTTTCCTGAAAACAAAAGCCCAAGCAATCCTCCCCAAACCTATGCATGTGTTTGAAAGGTACTGACCTGTATGTGCATGGCAGAGATACTGCTAGCCATAAGCAGACAGACCTGTGGTCAGAGGGTTAAGAAGGTGGCTTCCCAGCAATCCTTGGGAACCACATGCACGTAGCTGATGGTCTGATAGGAGCATCAGTTTGTCAAAGCTTTGTGTTTTCCAGTCTCCTCCTTGCCACCTATCCTAATGTACACTATTATTCTTTATTGGCCTCATAGTTGCTACATTGTAGGTCCATGATGTCCAGCCTGGCAGCTGCTTTACTTCCCCAGATTAGTTCTTGTCAAAATGAAAGCTTGACTCTTAAGAAGTTGTAGGAAATCTCACCTCCCAGCTTCCTGAGATGAGCACTGGGGATTGGAGCAAGGTCGTTGCTGTGCTCTGTAAAAAGGTAGGAGGGATCAGTGGGGAGACTGCTATTCTAAATGAGAAACTATTGCTTTTGTACTCTTATTTCTGGTTAGAGGGTTAGTGATACTGCTTTGTAATGTATTGTGGCTCTCATCCAGCACCCCTGGAAATCATTGAAAAGGCTCCCATTGACTTCAGTAATGGTTTGATCAGGCCTTCATCCACAAAGACACCTTGCTTCCCTTGAAGGCTTTGGCACAGTGCTCCCCTCCTGCCCTCAGATACATCTATCTACAAAGTCCTTGGAAGTAGTGATTTACACATGTACTGTGTAATCTCAGATGACAGAAAGAGGTTACCTTATCCTGAAAGGGGAGAGAGAGTTTGAGGCAGGATACTGGGCGAGTTGTTATGACTGTTCTGGTAAATGCTTCTCCTCTCTTTTCTAAATATAAAATAAGTTACATCATTTGGTTCTCTTAAAGACCTGAGTTTGAAATGATACTGGCTTGTTGGGTTAGTGATTGTAGAATCAGAAAACATCTTCTAGAAAATACAGTTAATGCTTACAAAATTGCACTGGTCAGAAATTACATTTTAGGAAATGGAAATCTGATTAGGGACCTAATGCATTTAATCTTAGACAGCTATGTTGTTTGTTCTGCAACAACAAGTTTAGAACTCAAAAGATTAGCTTATGTATGCTGTGCTGCATGATGCATATTAATAGTGAAAGGGACCTCAGACTCCCAAGGTTTGGACTGTACCTGAATCTGGACAGTGTAGAGCCTATGGAATTTGAAGTTTCATAGCAGGATTAGTGATCATTTAAAATAATCTGCAACAAAAGAATAAAGCCTAGATGGTGACTAGGCTGCTTTGTTGGTTGGTTGGCTTTTAAGAGATCTGTAAGACTTCAATAACTTTATCTCCTTGCTGTAAAGTCTCACTTATTAAATTGAAAAATTCAAACATAGATTCTTAAAACTGGCCTTTATTCTCAAGTATATTTCTGCCATCTATTTTTAATATATCTTGTATCCAGGATTAATGTTAACAAGCTAAGAAACAGTTCCCAACTGTGCCCGGTCAGGCAAGGAATAGAGACTGTTTATCAAACAGGGATGCTTTAGGAACAGGAGTGCCCTCTGAAAAACTAAGTTTAAAATATCACTGTCCTTAATGGTAAATGTTCTCACAGAGAGAGAGAGAGAAGCAGATACTTGACTTAAGAGTAAACTGTGAAAGCTTAAGTAGCTGGATTTGTTGTTTGGGGATTTGGGGGTTTGTTGTTGGTTCTGGGTTTTTGTTGCTGTTGTTTGGTGGTTGTTTTTTTTTCCCCCTCAGTGTTATGCTTGAGGGGGAAAAGGAAGCTCAGTTGGTTCAAAAGAGAAATCTGAGGGGTCAGAAACAGGACATAAGCTTGTGTGAAGAGGATCTTTGGGTGTTGAGTAACTGTGGCTTTGTGTGCTAGGCTTAGCCTGTATCAGATATGCCTACAGGGTGAGATCCCACAGGAGCATAAACACCTACCTTGAAGAGGCTTTGGATACAAACTGAATACCAGGTAGTTGTATCTTGCCAAGAAGGTGTCATGCACTGAGTTATAGGTTTGCAGTGTGTCACCTGGCCTTGTCCACAGATCATCAAGTTAGCTGCTGAATTCTTTCCCTTTCCCAAACATGTTACCAAAGAGCTGCACTAACACAGCTGCACCAGTGCTGGCCTCCAAGGCAGCAGATAAGCGCAGAGCTATCTGTATGTGCAAAACATCTCTTTCTCAGTGCCTTTGAGCACTGAGTAAGCTCAGCATCACACAGCACAGTCAATCTAAAACTGCCTTTAGAGTTTGGAAGATCATGCTTTAGGATTTGGTTGTCTGTGAGCCATTTATGTTTTTTCAAGAACTTGATGGGATCTGTGCTTCATGTAACTGTGTATGGAGCATCTTAAGTTTCATGACTTCTGAGGCTGTAGATGTAAATACAGCATTGTATGTGATGGGGCAAGATTGAAATAATCCATGGCTTGAAAAATAGCTAGCTGAAAAATTTGTGCTATTGCTTTGTTATAGGTCTGGGGTATATGTGGACTTGTGTCATTCTGCTAAGGGAGAACACACCTCTGTTTGGCATATGCTGCCATTTCTTCCTTTCTATCTGTTTCTTCTCCTGAGGACAGAGAGTATGAAATGAGCTGCAGCCACTCCTGCTCCTACATAAGTTACTGATTAGCCATATGAATTAGGAACAAAATACTCCTTATAAATCAAAGACTTCAGAAAAATGCAGCAGAGGCAGTCTCTGAAGAAGTATACTCAGCTACAGGCTCAAGTGCTGTGGGAAGTTTTACTCTATGCTGTCAGAAATTCAGTAAGACTTGATGTGACTAAGGTGAGAGGAAGCCACTTAGGGACTGAAAATTTCATCTAGCATGATGAAGACAGTTAATTATGTAAAATATTGTCATTAAATATTGTTGTTAAAAGTTGAATGAACCTCTCACATTTGTGACCAGTCATGTCTGCCTATACAGTGGGCAAAGAGAAACTATCACAGCTGCTCCTTTGTGTTATTCAGTGTTGATTTGGATGGTGTCCTTGGAAGGCTTCTGTGTCCATAAACTTCCACTCCTCTTCCAAAGCAGATGGTCTCAACCACACTGTGTGCCCAGCAGTTCATAGCCAGGGATGCATTGCCTCCAAACTATGCCAGAGCATGCACTGCCAAACACAGCATAAGGGCCCCATAAGGACCAAAACTATGCCAGGAAGCAAGCTAACACTTTGACAGTATGGATGACAGCAAAGCAGTGGATGAGCATGGTGCCTGGCCATATAGCTTACAAACACAGCCATAGTGTTTGTGATACTATTGGATCTCTTTCCTGCATTCTGTGCTGGGGAACAGAGCCACTGTAAGCTATCAGGGCAGTCACAGCAGCAGGAGCTGCATGCTGGGAGCTCATGGAATACATAGTGCATCGTCTACATAAAATCTCTGTGGGGTCCTCTCATGCTTGTGCTTTCTGAAAAGGGAACAGCTGCAGGAGCTGGAAGGATCTTCACAGGCTTCTGGCCAATGTGCCAGTGCTTTAGCTGTGCTGTTGCCCATCTTGTCTGCAGGAGACTGGGTCAGCACCAGCAGAAAGATTCAGAGCGAGGCCCTCCCTACTTTTCTCTTGGAACTTAGCTCTGTTCTTAATTAACACATCGGCGTTTGGGCCAGACCCCAATTGCATGGCTCAACGGTGCTGTTGTTTTCCTGGCAGGGGGCTCCAGTCAGTGCTATGGCCAAGCCAAAGGAAGCAGAGAGGGCAGAGAAGCATTGATTCCAAGAGACACCTCATAGGGAGGCAGAGCACAAGGCCAGAGTAACCAACTGACTCATAACTAGTCCTAAGCCAGGATGTGAGGTTCTGTTCTTCAAATCTGGAACCTAGCTGTGGGCAGCTATGTAAAGCTTACTTGCATAGGTTCCTGCTAGGCAGCCATAATGACCAGATTTTGGGATAAGCTTCAGTTATCTGTTGTGACCAGAAAGAGAACTGAAGAGCCTGGGAGGCTTGATGATTCAATTCTGTCACTGGTATTCAGGAGATGAAGGCTTAAATCGCTGCATTTGTCTCTGTTTCCTTATGCCAAGCAGAAGACTGGGAGTCTCAGGCAACATTCAGAAGAGCAAGAGGCTCTCAGTTATGACAGGCCTGACCTCTTAGCAAGAGCTTTATATATAGTTCAAATAGAAACTGCATAAAACAAGGAACTTCTTTCGGAGTAGACATTAAATCACTGCTCCTCATTTGGGAGATGCCTCTGAGGCAAGGAAAACAGACTTACAAAATAACTCACTGAGTATGCATATCAATTGGTCTTCTTTATCCATTGGGACTCAAAGCATGCTTCTTTGTAATGTTTTGGGGTTTGGAGGGTCTTGGGTTTAAATACAAACCATGTCTAATACTCTTTAGTTGGCTTTTAACTTGTTTATTTTTTCTCATTCCCTGAAATTAGCAAACCCCTTTTTCTTTTCCTTTATTGGGTACAGGAATCTTGCTCTGTAAAACAGAAGTTCCCAAGCTGGGAATTTGGGCTTTGACACAGCCTGAATGTCCTCTTACATGAATGTTCCATGAGGAAAAAGGGAACCTCCCACAGGTGAGTGGGATGGATTCTGCTGGAAGCCACCCATCTCACCTGTGCCACAGGTGGCAGCATGTTGAGGCCTCCTTTGCATGGCTGTGAGCCAGCAAGTGCCTGGTGCGGTTGGGAGTTGCACAAGTAGGTGGAATTCTGGTCTGTGCTCTGAAGAGATCTTTGACCTATGTTTTATCAGTGCTCTTCTCTTGTACCACAGGCCACAGACCTTTGGGGTCCTGGTCAAGGTGTGTCCTGTAAGAGCAGGCCACTGGCTTGTGATAGGGAGCTGTGAGAGGGCTAATCTGGAGCCTTTCTCTGTGCTCCTCTGTCCCCAGCCTGACACCCATGTTTAAGCTCCGGCCCTTGCATGGGCTGTGCTCTCAGTGTGGCATGCCTCACTGATCCTGATGTGGCTTCTGGTGTGACTGGGGACCTGTCTGTTCCTGTAGCCTGGTGGGCTGACTCCAGCTGAGCCTTTCACCTTGTGGCTCCTGCTCCACCATCCTTGACTGGGAGCAGTGGGGCAGTGCCCCATTGGTGAGATTTCTGCCTCATACCAACCTGTGGTACCTGATGTACCTCCTCCTGCCAAAAATCCCTCCTCCAGTGCTCCCATGCACCTGCAATGGGCAGAGCAGGGTTGGGAAGGAAAAGCTGGGGATCACACAGGAACGTTGTTGCTGCAGCATCTTTTCAAGTCAGTGAAACAGCATTTCAGGAGTGTCTGGTGCATGCTTTTGTACATGGAAAACACATGCAATATCCAGTGTCTGTATGGGTATAGCTTTGTGTTATGCTGAAAGTGTTAGATGAAATGAAGATGTATTCAGTCCTTCTCTTGCACTGTACACAGATGCAAAGGCTCTGTGGACTTCAACTTATACTCAACTGTTACATATGAATGAAGACTTTCCTGCTTCAGCGTAACCCTGCTCTTTTCTTTCATAGATGAGTCTGACTTATAAATACTGAAGCAGATGGTCTGCAGAATTTTTATTAGGTTGGATCATTTGCCTTGTATTGCAAGGAGAAAAATAGTCCAAATTGGTCTATGTTCTCATGTAACAAACAGTATTCTCTGGCATGCATGAAATACAGGAAGGAGCTTGGAAATTTGTAGAGAAATACTGCACTGTTTTCACAGGAAGGCATTTAAAAGGTGTCTGGGATTTGCAGATGAACAGTGTGAGAAATGATATCGGGAAAGGGTGTATTATGTGATACTATACTGTAAGTGCACCTCCAAGACCTGGTTATGACTTTGACTGACAAGAGACACCTTTGGGTTGGAGAACTGTATTTATTCAGAGTAAGGCATATTGGTGGTGCTATTGCAGAATTGATACTCAGTGTAATTACATAGTATGGTGCAAACAATGCTGTCTTAATTCATGTACTTGCTACAAAAGCACATGGAATTCAGTGTGCATTAAAGTGTTTCTTAAATTTAAAAAGCTAAATTCAGGTGATGCAGGCCACCCATATCCTCCCATACACCGCTACTTCCAAGATCCCTTTGATCAGATATGAGGCCAGACAAACATACTCTCAGGCAATCCCAAGAGTGCACTGTAGTAGTGCCTTTGTGGGAATTTTTGTCTGTGTCAGCTCTAGGAGATAGAGGCGACGTGATGTAGAGCCAAAGCAGCCTTTACACTTCTAGGGCTGCTTCTCTGCTTTGTTAACACTCTGTGCTATGCAGATATGTCCCTGCCGCATGTGTGGGATAAACACCTGGGTGTGCTTGGAAGTGGTGGCCTGGAAGCATCTCGCTTACTTCTGCTCTGAATCAAACCAACTGAAGTACACTCAGCCCATGTTCTGTTTTCACTGCTGCCACTGGGAAGTGAGAATCAATTCCTGCTTTTCACTGGTTGCTTCTCTGCCCAATGACTGCATCAAACTTGACATTGGTGAGCTTTTTCAGGACAGCCAAGGCACGTTCTGGAAGCAACCTGAAAGAGACAACAACGGGAGATTTAACGTAGGATAAGAACTTGTAGAAGTTAACTGAAAACTTAACTCAGTTGTTCTAATGTCAAGTCTAGCTTTAAAATGATGNGCCCATGTTCTGTTTTCACTGCTGCCACTGGGAAGTGAGAATCAGTTTCTGCTTTTCACTGGTTGCTTCTCTGCCCAATGACTGCATCAAACTTGACATTTGTGAGCTTTTTCAGGACAGCCAAGGCACGTTCTGGAAGCAACCTGAAAGAGACAACAACGGGAGATTTAACGTAGGATAAGAACTTGTAGAAGTTAACTGAAAACTTAACTCAGTTGTTCTAATGTCAAGTCTAGCTTTAAAATGATGCTCTGGTAAAAACACTGCCTCAGCAGAGCTGCTGCACTGCATAGTTAAACCATATGAAAGGACAAATCTTGCTGTATGTGGCAGAGAGAAGCAGTAGAGCCCTTCTGAAGCAGCTTTCCCAGCCTCTGACACCTCAGCCTTTGGTGGTTACATGAAAAAACAAACACTAATAAGCAGCAGGTTCTCAGCTCTTTCTGGAACTATTTTGTGGTTCCTGGTAGATAAAGTGTTTCTGGGCAAAAGGGGAACAGCAATCTGGGAAGAAAAAGTGTTCTTTTATTCTCTCCCCAACCCCTCCTGCCTCCCCCCCCCCCCCCCCCCCCCGTA
>NDXB01022600.1:2267-13619 GCA_002631895.1 Agapornis roseicollis
TTTTTCTTTTTTTTTCTCCCCTGCTTCTGACACTGACTTATTGGCTCTGAACTTAGTGGAAACTCTCATTGCCCTGCGATCGATCCAAGTCCTTTTCTCACAAATAGAGTTTTTTCCATCTCCCCCACCCCTGCAGTAACACTTCCACATACACCCTCCCAGCCGCCTCTGCCGGCTGCCTTCTGCATCCTTTCCTCAGGAGCAGGGCTTATTTTCTGCACTCTTTTGATAGCCTTTCTTAAAACATATTTAGGGGTTCAGTGAAGAGGGGGGATATTTATCGTCCTGGAACCCGCGGGTGTATGTTGCCTTGTGTTTTCTTCATTTGTTCAGAACCCCTTCTGCACATGTTGCCTCTAAAGTTACAGGACAGCAATTTCTTCGGCAACTCCATGATAAATAATTCAAGGCACCTTTTATAACTCGCATTACAAAGTATTAAAAGGCAACAGATGCAAAAAAGATTAAAAATGAATAATTCACATTCTCGCAGCCGGGATATTTTTCACACGAGTTTGTATTGCTCTGTCCCGTGGTTTTCTAAGGTTATTTCTATCGGAGCGACGAGATATTTTTGTGTATTTATATGCCTGTGAGTGCCGCTGTCTGTGCACACACAGCCCTTATCCCTTACATACGGTGTTCTGTGTGTGAGGAGCCCGTGCTTGCATGTGTTTTAATTGCTCACTAATATCTCAGTCTGTCGCTCTACAAATACACTTCATGGAACAAATCGAACGTTAATTTTGTTATTAATTTTTTTAATCGGAACCCAGAACTGTTCACGAATCTCACCGGAGTTTTATTTTGAAAGCAGCGGCAGTGAGAAGCCCCTTTCGGCTGCATGCTCCGGTCGTACCGGAGGCAGAATTACTGCCATCGCGGCTGGACGCGGGTCGCACCGCTGGAAACTAAAAATCGTGTCTAATGCACGAAGCTGTTTTCCAGTGAAGATCTTGGAAAATTAAACGCTACGTTTTAAGCGTTGTATCCTGGAAATCATTCATTTGGAAACAGGGAGACAGTTGCCTACATCCCCATCTGGGGATCTGAGGATGGGTTTGTGTTTCTGCGCCTTCGTTCGTTAGGCAAAAATCGGGATTTTTTTAAACTTCCAGCATTTCCATTTTTCGGTTGGGTTTGCTGCAGCGGGCAGGGCGTGTCCTCAAAAGTTTCGGTGTCAAAAGTTACAAATTGTTCTTAATTATTCATTTCCTGGCTCGCGAAGCTCGCTCTCAATCTCGGCTTTCTGTTTGTATTGGTTTCTCTTTAATTTAAATCTCGGAAATATTTTCCCTCCCTGCAGTGAAATTAAAATCCCTGAAAATTCCTTGTTACAGTCCCTGGCAAAGGCGTCTTTTCGCTTTCCTCGGTCCCTCTTTTAGAGAAAGGTTGTTTAAAGTGAAAATATATCACGAATGCACTTCCCTCTCTGCCAGGAATTTGTTTAAAATGCACACCGGGGATCTGGTAAATAAACCAGGAGGGACGGTGACTTCTTGGGAGCCTCCGAAGCCACCAGATCTCCCAGCCATACAATTGCCCTATTTTTCCCGCAGTCCAGCCTTCCACCAAACCAAACCAAACCAGACCAAAGCACGGAACCGCCACCGACCAACCCGCCATTAATTTGAACCTGACGTCTCCCCTCTCTGTCACTGCATCCCGAAATCAAAGAGAACAGCATCGGATCGCGGAGTAAACGAGGGTCCAGGACCGCGCAGGACTGAGAGAAGCCCTGGCCCGCTGGGGCAGGGACAGCGCCAGGGTCCAGCCCGGAGGCTGACACGAGTCTGTATAAACTCGTGTTGGCTGAGGGGCGATGGGGAAAATGCCACTGCGGAGAGGTCTGGTTCGGGGGTGGATTTCCTCCGCACAACCGCGGCAGGGGGAGAGCCGCAGGTAGCCCCCCGGCCCGGGATGGGTGTCCCGGCCACGGCCCCTGCCCCTGCATGGCGCGGCACGGAGCGCTGCTCCCGGCCCGGGCTGACCAGCACCATCGCTTGGCTGGCGAATGCCCGTTCTGCCTTCTCTCTAAGCCGGGGTTCGGCCAGGGGAGGGAAGGTTGGCGGTGGAAGGATGGACCTGGAGGAGGATCAGGTGAGGAAGAATGACTGGGGAAGGAGGAATGGAGGGATGAGAAAAGGAAAGCAGCGGAAGGAGCCGGGCTCCAGTACTCACGGTGCATTGCTGAGAAGGGGTCTGCCTTGCAGTGCATATCCATGGGGAGGCAAAGGAAGGGGAAGAAATCGGCTGAAGCCGCCGTGTCGCCTCTAAAACTCAACTTCAATACTTAGGGGAGAAAAAAAAATAACAAAAAAACCAAACCAAACAAACAAACAAAAAAAAAAAACCCAACAAAAACACAAAAGGAGAGGAGAGGATGGGAGCGGTGGGGAGCGCTGGCCCCCCTGCCCGGCGGAGTGGGACGCGAAGTACTTTCCGGGGTGCTTTGGGGCCGGGGCGGCGGAGTCAGCAGAGTCCGTGGGAGCGGGGGGCTGGCGGCGCCGGGGGGCAGGTGGGTGTCATGGCTGGGGGGGACCGGAGCATCCCCGGCGGCGGGGAGGGGGTGCCGGGGCTAGGGCCGGCCGGTGGCCGGGCGGCAGAAGGCACAGGAGGACGCGGCTCTCCCTCCTCCTCCCGCGGTCCGGGGCTAGTTCATTTAAGTTCAAAGCGGAGTAGCAATCCCCGGGAAAGCTGCGAGCGGCGGCGCGCCCCCTCCTCTCGGCCGGGCGGAGGATCCGGCGCCCGGAGGACTTTCGCCCGAGGTGGGAAGTGCTTGCGAGGAGCCGGGGCCGGAGACTGGAGCCTCCGCTCCCGGTGTGTGTCTCTCTAAAAGCCGCAGCGCCCTCAGCCCCCCGCCCGCCTCCCCGGAGATGGATGACTTGTCAGACAAAGGCAATAGATTCCGACACTCTCTGATTCGCCAGCGCGCCGAGCCGAGCGCGGCCAGGAGAGGAGAGGAGAGGAGAGGAGAGGAGAGGAGAGGGGAGAGGAGAGAGGAGAGAGGAAAAGAGAAGAGAGGGGAGAGGAGGGCCGGGCCGGCGGCGCTCGGCGCGGGGGGGCGTCGCCTTCGGACCTGGCGGCGGGGGAGCCCCGGCACCGCGCCCCGAGCGCCCCGGGCCACACGTGTCTGCTCGGCCCGCGAGAGAGGACTCGAGCCCCGCTTTGTTGTCCCTTGTGGCTCTAGACCTTTAACTCCCGTGTTTAACACCCACACACACGCGGCTCGGCAGCTTCATGTCCCTTCTCACGCCCCGCTCTTTTCTACGGAGACTTTACTCGGGATGAAACGGGAGCGATACACACTAGAGCTTCGTGGTGGGCGGCTGGGATGGGAGCCGGGCGAGAGAGAAAGGGAGTGAGGGGAGAGAAAGGAAACGGGGAGAGGGAAAGTAGGGAAAGCTCGAGAGGGAAAGACATACCAGAAAAAGAAAAGAAAATAAATGGACGCTGAGGAGACCGAGAGAGGGAGAAAGAACGAAAGAGAGAGCAAGAGAGCTTTTCGCCTCTCTGACCCGGTAGCTTGGGCCCACTTCAGTCATTGCAAAGTTTCTCCTCACACGCAGTTGGGGAAATAACAGCGAATCCAACCTCCCTCTCTCCACATCTCTGCGGCCTTTTTTTTACTCTTTTAGTGCTAGGTCAGGATTTTAAAATTATTTTACAAGTAAGTCTACACCTAAAATAGATGTGGCAGAGTAACAGAGAGCATGGGAGCAGCGCCTTCAGAGGGTGATAACAGGGGGTAAAGACCCGGGGAAGAATTGTTCTGAGCTCAGATTTGGTTTTCGGACTGAGAGTTTACCATCACCTGGAATATACTTTCCTCTTCTCCTCTTTTCCTCCTTCCCCATCCCTCTGCCTACCTGTCACCAGCCCCTTTGTTTTCTAACTGGTTTAAGTGAAGAATCTCCTAGACATCTTTATGAAATATTTTCCACTGTCTCATAAATCATTCTGGCACTTCAGCTGATGTTTTATCTTTCTCTCCCCCCTCTCTCCTCTCTCTTTCCCTTGTGTGCAAAAAGGATGATTTGGAAGAACTAAAAGGAATCCTTTTTGGTTTTGACGCCGCAGAAGGTTACATGTCACGAGGGGCAGCGCTCAGCTCCCCGGGCACAGCCGAAATGCAAGGGCAGCCCCTGACAGCTCTCCACGCAGGGTGACTTTTCCACGGGAGTAGGGTCTCCCCGCCGCTGCCAGGAGCCGCGTTCGCTGCCGCCCACCTGCAGAAACCACCTCTCCTCTCCTCGCTTCCCCACTCCCCGCCTCCCGCGGAACTCCCGCCGGACGCTAAGTTTGCGAGCGGCCGCGGGCAGCCCCACCGCCGGGCCAGGTGCCCCATCACCGCCTCCCGCAGCTCGCCCACCGGTGTCCGCACCCAGCCCGCCCGCCCGCTCTCTTATCAGCCATCCCTCCACACACCATTCACCGCCAGCCCGGCGCAGCCCCCACGCAGGGGCGGAGGGGCGGCCGGGCGCAGGTGCGGGGCGGTGGCGGCGCGCCCCACCGCGGCCCCTAGATGGCGCCCTCCGGTCGGCTTGGCTGCGGCGGGGCCCACGCGAGCCCCGGCTCCGCGCACGCACCTGCCCGCGGGGCCCGGCTGCCGCGAGGTCCCGCAGCGGCACCGCTCCCTTGGCCGCTGACACAGAGGCCGCTCCGGTACCCGCCGTGCCTGGCAGCCGCCCTTCACAACTGCCCGCCGCACACCGGGCAAAGTCGCTCCTCGCCTTGCAGCGTTTCCCCGCCTCCCACCCCAGGCAGTCCCGATCGCCCCGCGCCTTCTGGATCGGGCTGAGACGAACGGCAACGGCAGAGTCCGGGCTGAGAGGGTGACAACCCCAGCAGTGCCCGGTGGAAAATGTATCTCCCGGCGCCGTACCTGCCTTCCCCGCCCGCCCTGCTTCCAGGCAACTTCCTCACTGCCTCCCGCCCTGGGCCCTCAGAAACACTCGGCAGTTCATTTTGTCTTCCGCAGAGATGCTCTGGGCCTTTATGACTGCTGATTGCACAGCGAGGAGATAACAGCGTGGCGGGGGGAGCCGGCGGACCACAAATCCCCTGCCCAGAACGTGTGTTGCCGTACTTTCCTCACTCCCTGTTGCACTTTCCCCATCTCAGTGAAGAGGAAAGCAGGAATGACAGACTCGAGAAATACACAACGGGAGCGCTCTGCAAGGCGAAGCTTGAGTCCCACGGCGCGGAAGGCACCCGTGAAAATGAGGAAGTCCCGAGCCTGGCAGAACAAGACCATTTTCTTGAGAAATAAAAGGAGGGGGGAAAGGAAAGGAAAGGAAAATGAAAGGGGAAAGAAGGAAAAAGAAGGAAAAAGAAGGGAAAAGAAGGGAAAAGAAGGAAAAAGAAGGAAAAAGAAGGAAAAAGAAGGAAAAAGAAGGAAAGAGCTTCCCGCTAGCTGTTCCCTTCCCCCACCACACATACCACAGTATCACCTGGTGCCCCTTCCCACACCATACTTCCTGGAAGAATTGCTTTGTCAACATCTAAATCCAGAGAACAATTTCTGTCTGCCCCGATTACAAACACAGGCCTTGCCCCGCAGCCCCGGTCTGGTCCGTGTGCCCGGCCAGACCGGGCGAGGCCGAGACCACGGGTCGAGACCTCCTCCCGCTGCCACGGCTCCACATGCAGCTCCCCAACCTGCCCCACTTCACCAGCTCTAGGTGCTTTTTTCCCTGTCCCACTTTAAGCGACCCTTTCTTGTCTCCTTTCCTCTTCTTTTCTTTTCTTTTCTTTTCTTTTCTTTTCTTTTCTTTTCTTTTCTTTTCTTTTCTTTTTCTTTCCTTTCCCCTCCTTTCCTTTCCTTTCCTTTCCTTTCCTTTCCTTTCCTTTCCTTTCCTTTCCTTTCCTTTCCTTTCCTTTCCTTTCCTTTCCTTTCCTTTCCTTTCCTTTCCTTTCCTTTCCTTTCCTTTCCTTTCCTTTCCTTTCCTTTCCTTTCCTTTCCTTTCCTTTCCTTTCCTTTCCTTTCCTTTCCTTTCCTTTCCTTTCCTTTCCTTTCCTTTCCTTTCCTTTCCTTTCCTTTCCTTTCCTTTCCTTTCCTTTCCTTTCCTTTCCTTTCCTTTCCTTTCCTTTCCTTTCCTTTCCTTTCCTTTCCTTTCCTTTCCTTTCCTTTCCTTTCCTTTCCTTTCCTTTCCTTTCCTTTCCTTTCCTTTCCTTTCCTTTCCTTTCCTTTCCTTTCCTTTCCTTTCCTTTCCTTTCCTTTCCTTTCCTTTCTTCTTTTCTTTTTTTCTCGCTTTTTCGTTTTCCTTTCCTTTTCCTCTTTTCTTTCTTTTCCTCTCTCCTTTTATTTCTTATACTCTCTCTCAAAGAGGATCTGAGGATCTCCCCCTTCTTCGCTAACCCAGCCTCCCCCCCTCAAGCTGGAAACATTTACACTTCAAAAGAGGCGGCCGCCTCTCTGCGGAAATTTCAAGAAAAATAAACTTTCGGGGAGTTGCGGAGATAGCCATCTCTGGATCTGCTTCATTAGCCGGCTTTCTCCAGCTGATCAAGCCAAAATCTTCTCCATTGATCCCATTTCCCACCCCCGGCCCCAATACACATAACCGCGAGGTCCCCGAGGTGGGTTTGGTTCTCCCGCACCTCGCCGAGCTCGCCATGTCTCCAGGGCGCTGGTCAAACAACCGCTGCTGGCGGCAGCCGCCTCCTCACCTCGGCTGCCAGCCGGGGAGGGAGCCCCGGGATTGTGCTGTTTGGGATCGTCTTCGGCTACAGAGCCAGGACTTGCACCCACATTGACTCTAGTTTCCTATGGGTTGTCTGTCTCTGGTGGCGCTGGGAACCAGTTAAAGGCGACCTGCGGCGTGCTACGGGGCCAGAAGTTTTGTGGTTATATTTGTGTTTTGTATTTGTACAACAGCACATCGAGGTGCCACTACCTCCTCGTCTTGCACATCGCCGCTCTTTTTCCCCTTGCCAAGCGGGCGAGCGCTCGCAGCCTAAATGTTGGTAGTTTGGAGGTGGTTTAGATCTGCTCTTAATACTCCGCAGCACCATATTTATAGGATAAATCTGCGCTGACCTTCTATATGTATTTTGCTGACCTGCGACAACTTATTTAACCTCTCCTGGGGAAGTCGGGTGCGAAATCCCTGGTTGCAAAAAGATAAAGAAAGAAACAAACAAAATCCCCCAGAAACCAAGCCCAGGGATGTGAGCATTTAAGGGAAGGAGTCAGCGTGTGTGTGAGAGGGGTCTGTGAGGAAAGGCACGCCTTGATAAAACCTTCCCGGGCAACTTTTGGGGTGCTCTGTCTGAGTACAGGGCGATTTCTGCCCTGTACATCCTACTGCCTCTCCCTAGGGAGAATCCAGGGGAAAGGGGTGTCCAGACCAGAATCACTCCTTGGCTGTAGGGATTTCGAGATCTGATCTTTCCAGAGAGCAGAGGGCTGTGGGGCAGGGCCGAGGTGCGGGGAGCAGCATGAAGATGACGGAGCGGGGTCAAAGCTGCCTGGGTCGGGCAAGGCGAGGAGAAGCAGACAGGGCCCCTCCGCCACCCGCTGCTCCCCCAGCCGCTCTGCCAGGAGACCCGGGGTTGCTCTTGGTGGCCGAGTTTAACAAATAAACACAAAGTTAGGTTTTAAACGAACAATTAATAAGAAAGAGAGCGCGAAAAGAATAGAAGACCCCCATCCTTCCCCTCCCCCTGTGTCTCCGAGCCCCTCTCCCCCTTTCTCTCCCCCTCTAAGCACCTCTGGTCACGTTGGAGGATGAGTTTTTGGAGAGCTTCTGGTACAATATGGAGCACCACGGGCTGCAATTTCACACTCCACAGCACATTCCCCCTAAAGCTACTTTCTTTTTTTCCCATCTAAGACCCCCTCATGTCTCCCCCTCTCTCTTTCTCTCGCTCTTTTGTGAGCCATGGGTGGGTTGCATGTCTGGGGGACGCCGGGGCTGTGAGGAGGCCGACGGACGGGCCCTGCCAGTGGGGCGGGGGCCGTGTGCGCCGGGGGGGCCGCGCTCCCCCTGCCCTGCCTGCTGCTGGCTTTTCCCTTCTCTGCATTTGTTTGCCCTGAATGGTAATAGCCCACGTGTGCTGCTCTTTATTCAGTCACCGACACTTTAACCTCTCCTCTTTACAAGAGAGCGTTTGCCACAAAAACGAGACAAGCCGGAGACCTTTTGCAGCCTCATTGAGGGGAAGGGAAAAAAAAAAAAAAAGGGGGGAAGAAAAAAAAAGGAAGGAGGAAAGAGCGGGGGAAAGCCAACAATGTGAAGAGACACTTCTGCAACAAAGCCGCCTCTTAGCGCACCGGACCGGACGGCGCTGGGCCGAGTCTCCAGGCCTCCCGGGCCACAGGCACATGGGGACGGGCACAGCTGGCGCAGGCCGCCAGAGCTCCCTTCCTTCCAGAGCAAGTCAAAAGGCAGCGGGCACGGGGCCACCGGTGCCAGGCAGGGCCGCTGTCCAGCCGCTCCCCTCCGGGCCGGGGAGCCTTCGCTGCAAGCGGAGACCCGGACCTGGCTCCCAGCGAGCCGGCATCGCCCGCTCGCTGCAAAACCCCTGCCACGTCTCTGTCCTTTTGTATGTCCTCCGGTCGCCGGGCCCCTCCGCGCCTCTGTCTGCTCATTGCTTTGCCCGGGAGCAGTAGAGCCGGGGATGGAGGGCGCTGAGGGCAAGGGGGACCATGCTGCTGCTCCTTGGGAGCAGAGGAGCTGGCCCAGATGTGAACCCACTTGCCCCTCCCGTGCTGCAAGGCTGTGGCACTGGCGAGGCCCAGCTGCTTCTTCCTTTTGCCCTGGGCTGCCGCTGGGGTAGAGCCTCCCCCCCCACCTTCTGCTTCCTCCTCCCCCTACACTGAAGATGTCTTTTTCTTTTTTTGCCCTACTCTAATTTCTCCATAAAACTCCCGATGAGTGAATTAGACGCTTATTAAAGTCTCCTTTTAATCAGCAGTAGTGGGAGACCCTCAATCCCTCCCTCCCTCCCTCTCTCTGCCCGTCCAAGGTTAGTTTGCCTCCGGGCGATTTGCAAATGTTAGGATTTACAGTTATCACACGCAAAAACATTTATATAACCCCTAACTATAATACACCCATAAAACCGGGGAGGGAGCGAAAACTGCTGCGGATCAGCGAAAAACCCTATGGCTTGCCCATTACAGTCCCCAGAAAGGGTAATTCCAGCAGTCAGAGGGGCAAAGTGTGGTAATGACTGCCTGGGATTCGCATCTCCAAAACCTATCGCACAAAGGGACCTGCAGGGAGAGGGGCGGCCGCTGCGCTTCACTCCCTTCGCACGGCCGGAGGGGGAAGTTGGGAGAGACTTCTCAGAAGCATTAGAAAGTGATAGATAAGACTCGAGTCTCACTTATTCTTCTTTCGCTCTTTTTCTCTTGCTTTCTCTCTTTCGTCTCCTCCCCTTCCACTACCCTCCCTTCCTTCCTTTTTTCCTCCCTTCTTTCTTTCTTTCTTTCCCTCCTTCCTTCCTTCCCTTGTTCCTCTCCTCTTCCTCTCTCCCTTCTCTCCCTCCTTCCTTTCTCCTTTCCTTTCCTTTCCCTTCCCTCTCTCCAACTTTCTTCCTTTCCCTCTCCCTTTCCCCTCTTATCTTCCATCCCAGCCAAGCTGAGCCCGAACAATTTCCATACACACACGAATCCACCTCCCCAGAGCAAGTTGCCCCGGTCGCATTTCTGACAGTGGTCCCCAAGGCCCGGTGAGAGCCCAGCCTCTGCCCCTCTTCCCCCCGCCACGGCCGGTTCTTCGGGACGGGGGGATGCCCCGGGAGCCGGGTCGGGAAGGCAGGCTCGTTTCCACCGCTAAACAAAGGCTGGAAACGCACCAACAAAGGATCCGGCGCGGCCCCTTCGCCCGGAGCGAGAGCCGCAGGTGAGGGCCAGGGCTTGCCCGGCCGGGCGGGGGAGGCCAACCTGGGAGGCTCTACTTAGGGGTGGGGGGGGCTGTGTGCGGAGCTTCAGGAGGAACAGGTCCTAAGTTGATGGGGAAACTTTCTCCCTCCTCCCCTCTTTCTGAGGAAGCTGGAAAACCGGCGATTTCAGTTCTCTCTCCGCATGTCCCCGCTGTATAAGGGGGCTCATTCCTTCCTTTTCCTGGCTGGGAGCGCGAAAGCCCAAGTTCGGCGCCTAATTAGAAAGAGTGGCAGGAAAAGTCATTCCTCTTTAACATCAGCAGTTAATGGCCTCGGAGTTTAGCGCATCTGAGGAGGAAGACGCAGGGGGAGAGGCAGGGGGATGGAGCTTGTGGGGAAACGGAGGAGCTGACAGAAGGGGGGGGGTTGTCTTTTAAGCATGGTGGAGGATCAGAAGGAGAGATTAAAGGAAGGACGGAAAGGGAGAATTTTCACTTAAAAAGAGGATCTCTAAGGTGGAGGGGGCGGGGAAGGATTGCACTGTGAGCCGATACCACATTTTCCCTCCGGTTGCCCTGGCTGCCTCTGCCGGGGGTGTTCGGAGAGGAGCATAACCAGGGAGCAACTGCGAGGGACAGCGGCAGGCAGCAGAGGAGGGATGAGCGGAGCCGGGATAGAGGGATGGAAGGAGGGAGGGAGCCCTTCCGAGCCGCGGAGCGCTTTTCCTGGCTGTCTGTCTCGCCTTCTCCTCTCTCGCACTTCGGTCCCTTCCCTCCTTCTCTCCTCTCTGAGGTTTGCAAACCCAACGTCACCAATCAATACGACCCCCGGCTCTGTGGGTGCGTGTGTGTGTGCGTGTGCGTGCGTGTGTGGGAGCGTGTTTGTTGATCCTGACCTGCTGGACTTCAAAAATCTGCCGCTTCCGACTCCCTCCCAGCCTGTAAGTTCAGAATTACAACCTTCTACATCTATGCAAACTTTTATTTGTCGGAGAATGCCTTTCTCTGGGAGAAAAAGGAATTGTCACCATGTGATCGGCTAATTTCTGACACGCGGGGCTATACCCCTCCCCCAGCGTGGGGAAAAAATATCTCCCGTGGATCTCTTTGAACTGTGCACAATCCATAACTTTGGCAATGTGTATGTACAGTGTTATTTCTGCAAGGCAGTTTTCCAGGGTTAGGGGAGGTGGTTGCATTCTGCTAAATGGATCCTTTGTGGTGAGTGCAGATTTATGCCCAGTTTTGATTTATAATTAAATTAGCTTCTAATTTGCAATATGTGTGTCTGTGTTTAAAATGTATCTAATCTGTGAAATTGAGGACGGGGGCACTTTAAATTAAAATCTACCTTTCGCCTCAAGGGTTTATTTATGAAGGGATAGCCGGGAGGGCAGCGTGCAGCAGGAAAGCGGGGCTGTAATTTCCATTAGGAGATGTCAGTCAATCCTTCTCAATACATCAATTAATAAATCCGATTGGTGCTGCAGGCTTCCCCCCCCTCCCCCCCCCCCCCCAC